>CM060402.1:131551760-131713760 GCA_030545235.1 Helianthus tuberosus | reverse complement strand
AAACATTGATGAACAAACTTCTCAAGACCGTGGTTCTAACAGATGAGAGATGCTTTGAGACGTTTAGGTCTCAAAAGCCAAAGTGCTGTTCTATGTACAACCATATAAGCTTTATGTACAGCTAGAAACTGCATCTCTCATATCAACCTTTTAATCAAGTAAAGCAATCATAATTTGACCCATATGTGCATGTGGCATCAAGCCATATGGCGTTTCCATATCATCCGTGCTACAGGTACAGTTTTTAGAACTAAGCTAGAAAGAATATAGAGAAAAATAAGAAGAGATATATTACCAGTGCAATTAATGGAAAATGATGATTTGGGATATAATGATTCTGCGTTTCCATCTTTTAACCTGGAATTTCAAAAGATTTAAAAAAGACTTGTCTAATGTTAAATACAAAAGATTCTCTAAACACTGTCTCTCATAGTTGATAGTTCAAAGTAAGATTCGTGTTAGTAGGTGATATATAATTATATAGAGTTCAGCACTTCAGTAAAGCAGACCCAATGATATACACCCAAAGTTACTGCTTCAAGTGACTCCAGCCTCCTCCCTCGTTCATAACAGCCAACCTAAGGCAGCAGATGCTCCTCATGAGGCGTAGATCACCTCCTCAGATCCGCCTCATGAGTTCCTTGCGCGTCACCTCCCCAGGTACATTTCCCCCACCAGATTGGACACCTCATGCATTGGGGTGTCGTCCGGGCTTTACAAAATTTAGATGTCTTTGGATCATATGATGGTAATTTTTCCAATTGTATCCGTGTTCCATAACAACTAGAAAGTACAAACTAAGACACCTTTAGTGTTTCATACACTATGACAAAGGTTCTCACTAATATTGCTGTGACAAAACGCCTAATTAAATTTGTTTATTATGAGCCAAAATATATAAAGTACATTATCATTTAATTGAGCCCCGCTTGCGGTCTGCTCATATAATGTAATATATGTGTGGGCGCTCGGGGGGGCAAAAGCAAAAGTGCACTAATTTTTAACGTTATTTTACTAATTTCGTGAAAATAACGTTAAAAAGAGGGGATCGTTAATCAGGCATCATGTGGTGGCGTTGATAGCCGAAAGACAAGGGGGTACATGCACCAATTGGCGTTTGTCTCAATTGCTGAGTGTTATGTGCCTTATGTCCAAGGCTTGATGCAAAACCACAATCGAGCCGGGGGTCTCATTGGAAGCAGCCTCTCTATTCCTACGGGGTAGAGGTAAGGCTGTCTACATCCCACCCTCCTCAGACCCTACCTTAGCTTCGCTATAGGTGGGATATACTGAGTACGATGATGATGATGACATTATCATTTAATTAGAAATATCGCTATATCTAAAAACAGAACAAAAAAGTGGTCAACCTCTTTGTACACACCAACTAAGCTCTAGGTACAATCAAAAAAGCACAAAAAACAAACAAAAAATAGCTAGAAAAAAAAAAGGAACAGTGGACAGCCCAGAAAAAGAAAAAAACTTCTATAAAATGTAAAAACAAATTAAAGCAAATTCACTATGCACTAAAAAGAAATATTAATTAAAATTTATAATTTCAAATGATACAAAAGCGAAGAAACAAATAAAACGAAGGCACTCTGCAAAAGCAATATGCAGACTATCCATTTGTGTGTTCAAAAAATCAAACACCCATTTCGATACTTGATACTATATAAACCGTTCATTTTTCCACATGTGATCGATGTACTGCCCAATTTATAAAACCAAGTAATCCCCAATGCTCTTTTTAAAAACAAAACAAAAAAGTAGACACTGGACAATATCTTCAGAGAATCAGCTAGTAATCAAGTGGGTTACGAGACATCAACATACAGGACACTAATGACTTTGCAAAAAAAAAAAAAAAAAAAAAACTATACTTTATCATAAAAATCAGAATTAAAACATTTATCAAAGAAACAACCATAAGAATGTTAAAGCATCAGAAGTTCAAAAATGTCAACTCCTTATACGAGTAGAACAAAGCAATGGCGGACCCAGGAATTATTTTTGGGGGTGCGGATGAGGGGTTCAAGTTCAACCATATTTTCAAGGGGTGCGATCGGATTTTTTGCCTAAAATATACACTAATTTTTTTTCCAAGAGGTGCACCCACCCGCCCACCCAGCCATCAACCGGGGTCGGCCTCTGGAACAAAGAGTGCCCATCATCATTTAGAATATCAGAGTTAGTAAAAAGTGGAATTAATATTCTTTGAAATATAGTTCCAAAAAAAATATTTGCATATAAGTGCACTACAACTGGAACTGATAGTAAACCACTAACCCTCCCATGCTCTTTTCAGAGACAGAACAAAGTATTAACCAGTATCTTTCAGATGCTCAGCTAGCAACCGGGAGGTATGAAGTTCCAGTGATTTATCATAAGTATCGGTATTAAAGTTTTATCAAATAAAAACTCATAAAAACGCTAAAGCATAAAAAATTCAAAATTGCCAACTCCTTCTACGTATAGAAGAAAGAGTGCCCTCTATCATTCAAGATAGAAGAGTTAACAAATAGTAAAGTTAATATACTTTAAAATATAAGACCACAAAAAATGAGAATATTTGCAGATAGGTGCACTACAACTGATGTTATGTGGCCAGCATCTTTCAGATGATCAGCTAGCAATCAGGAGAGTTATGAGGTTCCAGTAATTTATAATAATACTCAGTATTGAAGTTTTATAAAAAAAAACTCATAAAAACTTTCTAGCATAAAAAAAATCAAAAAAGTCAACTCTTTATACGGGTAGAACAAAGAGTATCAAATATCTTTCAAAGTTTCAGGATAACAGAGTCGATACACAGTGAAATTAAAATAAGTTTAAATTAAAAAACTATTCACAAATAAGTACGACAGTTTAAAACAAAAACTGAACTAACCTATTGTGCTCTTTGATTCGCTGTATGCACTCTTCCTTGGTTCCAGATACCCTCATTCCATGCTTCCGCAAGTATGTTTTACACTCATTAAGACTTAGTGCATGTAAATCATTACCTCCTGAAAAGCTAGAATATCGTCAACAAATGTTATGTGCCCTAAAAAATGCACTTCTCTTTCTTTCTTATGGTTATGTTCCCATAAGTCACTTTCCTTCTCTTAGAAGCATAGTTTTTTTATTACGATTAAAAGATCAGACACAAAAAAAGAATAAAGAATGCCCATTACCTAGTAACCGCTTTCTTTGGTTGAATCAACTAAAACATACCCTCGACCCCCGTATCTTACACTAACAAAGTATGAGGATGCAATATAGATGGACTGGATACATGTACGGCTTTATAATCTTAGGTTAAAAAATTCATTCATCGTGGCTACTAACCAGCAGATATAATATTTCAAGTGTCACGGATAATCCTTAGAACGAAGCAAACAGTTTAAATATCCTACAAAAGATACTTTCACACAACCCCAAGCATACACTCTCACGGTTTTAATTGTCCAAGCTACTACTTTAAATATGCAATCTAACAAACTACCTAGTTACCCTATCTCTTAATTATATCAATGAATTTGCCAATTTTGCTTAAAAAAATTGAGCCAGTATCATTCGTGAAAATGCGGCTAAACTTATGTAACGCACAAACGCCCGAGTCAAAGGGTAACGCCTAAATAAAGGTGTGACGCCAAAATAGAAGTCAACGCTTAAATTTAAGAGTAACGCATAAATAAAGTCTCAATGCTTAAATCAACGTGTAAAGCCTAAATAGAAGTCAACGCTTAAATCTAAGTGTAACTCCTAATTAAAGACTTAATGCATAAATCAGAATCTTAATGCTTAAATTAACGTGTAACGCCTAAATAGAAGTCAGCGCCTAAATCAAAATCTTAATGCTTAAATCTAAGTGTAACTCCTAAATAAAGACTTGACGCTTAAATCAAAATCTTAATGCTTAAAATAACATGTAACACCTAAATAGAAGTCAGGGCTTAAATCAAAGTCTTAATGCTTAAATCTAGGTGTAACACCTAAATAAAGTCTCAACGCTTAGGCTGCATGGTATGGGGTCCGTCCCCCCCCCCCCCCCCCCCCGTCCCAGTGAGGCGCCGCAGCTCCCCCCATTTCCCCCCACCCCGTCGTCGTCCTGAACGGCTTCCTGCAGACGTTGAAGACGTCCCACTAGAGGACAAAACATATATTTTAGGCTCATCCCCAATTTCCATACCTCCATCCTCTTTGCCCCATCCTCACATCCGATCTACGTGGCGGATCATCCTCCAAGGGAGGACCATCACCATACCGCATAGCCTTAAATCAAAATCTTAATGCTTAAATTATAACCTGTACCGCCTAAATAGAAGTCGATGCTTAAATCAAAGTCTTAACGCTTAAATCTAAATGTAACAAGATAATAAAGTCTTAATGCTTAAATCAAATGAGTCTTAATGCTTAAATCAACGTGTAACGCCTAAATCAATATCTAATGCTTAAATCAAAGTGTAACGGTCGCCTAAATCAATAAAAACACTTCGAAAAGAATCAAAAGTATATCGAATTGAGCAGTCTAATATTAGTCTTATGATCTTTAAGCTTATGAGTTAACCATCAACCATTGATCACATTAATCTATCACTAACACTGCCAATCTACAAGCAAAACTGATCAATTCACCAATCAATATGGAAAAACAATTAATCCGGACATACGTAAGCAATTAATTTAATAAACAAACAAGGATCCAAACCTTGATTATTATTATTATTATTATTATCAACACATTCTTCAACATTCAACTTCTCAACATCATCATCTTCCTCTTTATCCGACTCATACTCATCGAATTGGATATAATCAGCGTCATGTTCCGATGCTACTCCTTCATCCAGATTTCTTTCGCCGTCGTCGTCGTCGGAAGATATTAAAACTATGTCAGGATTGACAGCCGCCGTCACAAAGTTTGTTTCGCCGTCGTCTTCGTCGTCGGAAGATATTAGAATTACGTCGGAATTGCCAATCGCCATCGCAATCCACCGTAGACAGAAATTTAGGGTATTGGGATTTGAGATACGTACAAGAAAAGAAGACTACAGAAATTTAGGGGATTTTGGGGAAGGTGCCAGCGAATAGCTGAATATTGTATGTATGGGTCTCCCCTCCACTCATGAACGGGCCTAATGGGCCAGGCCGTATACATTTTTAGGAATTTAGGGTTTTGTGACTACTTTGACGACCGCTCCGCAAGTAACCTACTTCTTGTGGGATTTAAAAATATTTCTAATTAATGAGAGTTTTAAATATTAAATTTTAGTTATTAAAGACGTAAATCAATGTTTTAAAATCCAGTTTTTATACTGTACCGGATTTGACTCAGAAACGGTTAACTGGGTGTATCAGACGGTTCAACTGGACGTATCAGGCTGTTTAACCGATTCTACCTGACGGTTCAACCGGTACAACAGGCCGATTTGAACCGGTTTTTAAAGCATTGTGTAAAATGTCCGTTGATAAAAAAATATAACATTTAGTATGAAGTTATTAATAATTGTTCTGCTAAGTAACATGTATTTCAATAAAATAATATAATGAATAATCACGTATTGTATAAAAGTTATACATAACATGTATGGCTTATGCCAAAAAATTTCTTCTCCGTGTAAATGTGATAACAAAATGTTGGTTTCTGTTTTGCAATCATGTAAATGCATAAAAGGTAAATCGCGAAATGTACATTAAAAATGGAAATATTGCCACACTTCTAATTAACGATGAGGTTTCACTCTTTCACAAAGATCAAGGCTTGAATTTTTACAAAACAGGACACCGTGAGCCTCGCCATAGGAAGAGAGGTCTCCTTGTGACCACCATCCAACGTGAGAATAAGTACTAGTTTCATTGAATTGAGAATATGAAGAAGAGTACATTGAGAGAGAGCATACCAGACCATTTACATTTTTCTTACTATTTATAGAAGTCTTCCTTTTAGGGCTAACATTATGGTTACATAAGGTGGCCCCTTCTTCTAACCGTCTGATGATGACATATCCTCTCCCGTTTGTGGAGGGACTACATTTATTTTGTCATAATTGTACCTTTCTGAAGTCCATCATTGCACAATAACTGTGTAGGGGTGTTAAGCTTCTATTAGGTATATTAATTAACTTTGTGGATTAGGTCTTGGACCTTACGTACATAATATTATTATATTATTATGTACGTAATATGCATCTACTTTTGCATAAGGTCATCCACGTTCACCGCACCCAAAGTGACACCACATCCCCTCACCTAACAAAGATAGTCGTTCTTTTAAGGAAACAGTTAGACGAGATAGAGCATAACATGAAAGTCAATCCATTTGGCCCTAGGGTCGCAAGGAACAGACGACCAAAGTCAAGGTGTGAGGCCGACTAAGGAAGACCTTTACGTGAAATAGGTAAGCTCATGTTGCGTAAGGGGAGTCAAACCTTAAAAAGACAATATATCGACTTCCACAAATAGTGTATGGAGTTACTCCAAATCATCAAACATTGTATCTAATACACATGAAAGGTAATGTGTGCGTTGCGCGCACACACACTCTCAACCATAATCATTTACACTCACTTACAAATCTATACATGATTAATGCATTTATTTTGTGATAAATCGCCAACAAGTAACAATGGGTTTCGCTCACAAAGAATTTTATTATTACTTTAAAATCGGTTTTATTTGGTCATACCTAAACTTTTGTTTTTCTATGTAAACATAAAATTGATTCTGATGTTCGTCTTTATATTTTGTTGTATTCATTTTTTAACAACGCTTTATGCACTTTGTGCAGAATTTAAACTCTAAAGCTTTTGGTTGTGAATTTACTTACTCCATCCACTACCCTAAACTGCCCAATTTGGTGACATCACTACCCTAAAACATGGATCCCACCATTTTACATCATTCTCTCTCTCCATACACACAACTCTCTATATCTCTCTCTTACTCTCTCACACGCTCTCGGCTTGTAGAAGACCCAACCCCTAACCGCCGGGATGGCGGCGGTGTAACCAGAGTGGGTATAGGGTACCTACTTGAAAATTTTGCATAACTTACGCAACATGCTTGTCACTTGATTTATAGGATATGTTTGTCATTACCTATCTAAGTATCTAGGCATATATAAGGTATAGCTACCTAAGACTAGGGGTGTTCAAAACCGGATATCCGAAAATTCGGATATCCGAAATTTCGGATACGGATTCGGATAGTGAATCGGATATCCGAAAATCCAACTTTTTATTTAATTTTTATTTTTTTATTATTTTTTCATATTCGGAATCGGATAGTTTCGGATATCCGAATATAAGTTTTCGGATATTTTTCGGATATTTTTCGGATACTTCGGATATTTTCGGATATTCGGATATCTGAAAAAAATGAAAATTAAATTTTCGGATATTTTGGAGGATATCCGAAAATTTTGAAAATCACTATCCGAATCCGAATCCGAAAAATTCGGATATCCGAATTTCGGATATCCGAAATTTCGGATATCCGATTTTTCGGATATTTCGGATTCGGATATCGGATATTTCGGATCGGATTTTCGGATACGGATAATTTTGAACACCCCTACCTAAGACCATCCATGTTCATTCACCACGCGTCAGATAACACATACTACGTCATCACATAACAAAGATAGTCGCATACAAGTTCTCTTAGACAATGGTTAGGCAAGATAGAGATTAGAAATAACGATCAAGTCAATCAATATGGCTCTATAAAATTAACTAGACATGTGAGGGTTGCATGAGAGATATGTGTTAAGGACCTTTACATGAAATAGGTAAGCTCATGTTGCCCAAGGTGAGTCAAACCTCAAAAAGACAATAGGTAGACTTCCATAAATAGAGTCTTGACTTACCTAATGCATACGAAAGATTATTGAAGAGTGTTGAATTGGGGGTTTGAGATTTTGAATTATTGTTGTTTGGTGATTAATTTTTTTTTTAACAAGAGGGTATTTGGATTGATTGTTTAAAATGGTTTGATGGTATACAGGAATGAGAGGTGGAATGTAATGGATGATTACGAGGGAATGAAGAAAAGGGTGTTTGGTTGGTCAATGGAATGAAATCACCCATTCCAAAATGCATTCCATTACCTCAAAATCATTCATTCCACCCCTCATGTTTTTTTTCCATTATATCCCCTCTTGCATCATTCATTAACAACACTACAACCCACCACCTTCGCCACAACCCACCACCACCCACCACCAACGCCATCGCCGCCACCCGCCACCACCTCACCCCGACAACCACCGCTGCCGCCGCCACCCACTCGCCACTGTTATCACTCACAGATGCGACCAACCGCTAACGACACTCGCCGCCACTGCCCACCACCATCGTCGACGCCACCACCACCGCCACCGCCACCACCAACCGCCTCCGCCACCACCAACCGCCACCTCTACTGCCAACCACCACCAACGACCACCTTGCCACCACCACCACTCGTCGTCGTCGTCGCACCGCCACTCGCCGCCACCACCACCACCCATCGCTGCCGCCGACACCCACCACCGCCACCTATAACCACCCACAATCACTACCACCGACCACCACCACCACTCACTGCTGATTTAAAACTCCGTTTTTCTTGCCTACCGAACAATACACAATAATAACTTATTCCATTCACACATAGTAACCAAACAAGACATGGAATGGTAATGATCCATTGCATTCTCTCGTCCATTCCATTACCTCGTCCATTCCATTCCTTTGTCCATTTCATTACCCCATACCAAACAGATATGTCACAATCCTTTACACTCACTTACAAATCTATATTAATGTGTTCATCTTGTGATAAATTGTTAACAACGAGGGTTACTCACGAAAAAAATTTACTCTTACTAAAAGCGGTTTCATTAGATTAAACCTAATCTTTTGCAAGTGAACTTAGGACAAACGTGTCTAAACATATCTCAACAAATCTCATTACTCAAACCCACTTTTTACTCTCCTATCTTTCAACATTTTTGCAAATATCTCACCCACTCTACACTCATAAAATATCAGACAATTTATAATTTAAAAATTAAAATACTCTTACATAGCAATACAATAATAAACTTTAGAGATTCAGCAATAAACATCCTTAGTCTCCATCCATTATTAATGTTTATTAAATCTTATTAGGTACCTTCTGCAATTCTGGTCCTATATGGTTGATGATTGCCAGGGACCAGTAGTCCATTATTATGTGTGATTTACGTTGGTTCATGGGCTAATGTAATGAAGGCGGAGAATATAAGGGCTTTGAAAAGAAACAACAATTTGAGTTTTATATGTATACAGGAGACCCAGATGTCAGATTCTTCAGGCATCCAGGTTAGTTCCTTTTGGGGTAATGCAATTTTTGATTTCGACACGGTTGACTCGAACGGGAGATCGGGTGGTTTACTGAATATATGGGATCCGGGAGTGTTCAGTAAAAAGACTTCTGTAAGGAATCGATTTTTCTTAGCGTCAATCGGAGAGCTATGTAACGGGGGTGGCGACTTAAATGTGGTAAATGTGTATGCACCTCAAGATAAGAATCTCAAAAAACAATTATGGTTGGACCTCCAGGATCTCATAAACTCAGTCACTGGGTCATGGATTTTTCTGGGAGATTTCAATTGTGTAAGGCAACCAAGCGAAAGACGGAACTCAAAATTTTGCAGTGAATCAGCGGGAGATTTCAATCTCTTTATAAACAACGCGGGCCTTTCAGAATATACAATGTTGGGGTGTGCTTATACATACATGACGGATAATGGGAAAAAGTTCAGCAAAATCGACCGAATACTTGTAAGTTTTCCGTTCCTATCTAAATGGCCAGCAGCGAAGTGTATCGGGTTACCAAGGTATAAATCGGATCATAGGCCCTTGCTATTAGTTTGCTCAGATACAAACTTTGGTGTACCTCCATTCCGCTTTTTTAATTCTTGGACCAAAGAAGACGGGCTTTCAGCTATAGTTCATAAGGCTTATAAGGGGGTGGCCACTTTTTACCCGCCTGATAAACTCATGGCAGCCCGTTTGAAAGCAATAAAAAAGGCAATAAAACCTTGGTGTGAAGAGAAGAGGAAAAGTAATAGTGGGCTTCTGGTTGATTTGAAAAAGAAAGTGGATTTGCTAGATGTGAAAGCAGAAACGATAGCTTTATCCGAAGTGGAGATTATAGAAAGAGAGACTTGGTTGAAAACAATTAACGAATTGGATGAAAATAGGATGGAGGACTTAAGGCAAAGGGCGAAAATAAAGTGGGTGGTGGACGGGGATGAAAATTCTTCCTTTTTTCATGGAATAATAAAGAGTCATCGGAAAAACAATCGTATAAACGGGCTGAATTTTGATGATGTGTGGGTGTCTCAACCGGATGAGCTCAAATCGAAAATAAAGGCACACTTTGAAGCAATCTTCAGGGAACAACTTCATGAAAGACCAAAGTTCCAAAACGACAGTTTTAAACGACTTGATACATCTCAAACGGCCATGTTAGTCAAACGTTTTACAAAGGAGGAAATAAAAGAAGCGGTTTGGAGTTGTTGTGGAGAAAAGACACCCGGTCCTGATGGGTTTACGTTTCATTTTGTAAAGAATTATTGGGACATTTTCGAGCCGGATTTTATCACCTTGTTGGATTATTTCTATGTTCATGGGAAATTAAACCGAGGGTGTAACTCAAGCTTCATTACGCTTGTCCCGAAAATATCATGTCCTCAATCGATAAATAACTTTCGACCGATAAACCTAATCGGTTGTATCTCTAAGGTGATATCAAAAATACTCGCCTTTAGATTAAAAAAGGTGATCGGCTCTGTGGTTAGTGAAGTACAATCCGCTTATATTGAAGGTAGAAGTATTCTTGAAGGTCCTTTGATTGTGAACGAAATTGTCTCATGGGCTAAAAAGGCAAAACGCAAAGTAATGTTATTCAAGGTTGATTTCGAAAAGGCTTTTGATTCCATAAATTGGGGTTTCTTGGACTCGGTTTTATTACAAATGGGTTTTCCGGCATTATGGAGAAAATGGGTTTCCGGTATTCTCTCCTCGGCTAGAACTTCCATATTAGTAAACGGATCACCTACCTTGGAATTCAACATCCAAAGGGGCGTTCGACAAGGTGACCCACTCTCCCCCCTACTTTTCATAATTGCAATGGAAGCTCTCCATGTGGCCACGGAAAAGGCAAAGTCTCTGGGAATCATAGAGGGTTTAAAAACACCAAGCACGGGTCCTACTATCTCTCACTTATTTTATGCGGATGATGCATTATTTGTGGGTGAATGGTCCGAGACGAACTTTCAAAACCTAGCTAGAATGCTTAGATGTTTCCATTTGTCATCTGGGCTTAAAGTCAACTTCACAAAAAGTAACTTGTATGGGGTAGGGGTAGATAATGGTGAGATCTCAAGAATGGCATCAATTCTTGATTGCAAAACGGGGGTCTTCCCATTTATTTACCTTGGATTACCAGTAGGGGCGAATATGGGACTCGTAAAAAATTGGAAATCGATGGTTGAAAGATTTGAAACCAAGCTATCACAATGGAAGGCTAGAACCCTATCATTCGGAGGGCGTTTGACTCTAATCAAAGCGGTACTAGGTAATCTCCCAACCTATTACTTTTCCTTGTTTAGGGCTCCAGTCGAAGTCGTCAAACGTCTAGAGAAAATTAGAAGGAAATTCCTATGGGGTGGGTGTCTCGACAACAACAAGATAAGTTGGGCTCCCTGGTACAAGGTGGTGGCGCCATTGGAGCAAGGTGGTTTGGGCATTGGAAGTCTATCGGCGATGAATAAAGCTCTTATGGTCAAATGGAGTGTGACATTCAAAAATGAACCTTCTCAACTTTGGGCGAGAATTATCACGGCATTACACCAAGGGACCCGATGCTACTATCCTATCCCGCTAAAAAGTACCTTAGGTGGTGTATGGAAAGGCATCATAAATATGGGTAGGGCGTTGGGATCTCATGGGATTGAAGTTCGTAGTCGTATGAAGGTTAAAATGGGGGAAGGTGACAAGACCTGCTTTTGGCTTGATAATTGGGTAGGCAACGAGCCCTTGCGCGAATTGTTCCCCAACCTCTTCGCCTTGGAAACGGAGAAATTCTGCACAATACGTCAAAGGTATCGAATCACAAATGGGTGCATCGAATGGGTTTGGGGCAGCGAGAAAAACTTAACGCTAAACAGAGATTTGGTGGATTGGACTACCTGCAAATTAGTGCTACAAAATCAGGATTTGGGGCAGGGGATGGATAAGTGGTTATGGCAAACGGGTACTGAATTAGATATGTTCCAGGTTTGCGTCCTACGAAAAGAGTTAGACACTATGCCAACTATTCCAGAAACAAAAGTGCTGCAGTGGACCAAATGGTTACCAAAGAAAATAAACTGTTTTCTATGGCGGGTCGTACTCAATCGGATGCCGACACGCGAGGCTTTGGCGGTGAGACACGTTCCAATACCGACGGTGAGATGTGTATTATGTAACGGGGGAGCTGAAACAGTAGACCATCTACTAATCTCATGTGAATTTGCTCAGCAAGTATGGGTATCAATTTCACAATGGATGAAAGTTCCATGGCCGAGGTATGTGCTAAGTGTTATAGGGTTGCTAGAATCCCTCGAAAACATGCAACTTCAGAGACGTAAGAAGAAGGCGACATATGTGATTCTAGCATCAGTTTGCTGGGCGATTTGGATTGCACGAAACGAGTTGATCTTTAAAGGAAAATCTCCTAAAGTATCAAAATTGATTGGTGACATAAAGGCCCTTTCTTTCCTGTGGATTAATTCTAGGGTGGACAAAATAAACTTAGATTGGAAAGAATGGAAAGAGTTCAAGGTGGCTTGGTAAATTCTCTGATGTAAAGTTTTATTGCTTTCTGTTTGTTTTTTCCTGTCTTGTACCCCCCTCTCGAGCAGCTTGCTGGAGGTTTTTGTTGTTTTTGTTGAATAAAAATCGCCTTCTTCAAAAAAAAAAACTAATCAAGATTCGGCATTGCCCGAAGCAAAGTACAACCTTTAATGGACAAAGTACAGGTTAGTATAAACGACTTACTCGAGATTTAACAACACACACACCATCACCAAGTTACCGAAAGGCGAAAACACCATCCGTATCCTATTATCATGTCACTGGTGCAAAGAGGGTTGCGAGTTGCGCCCATAGTTGATTTGAACATGCAGCTTCTGATGATGATGACAATGATGATGATACAGTACAAATACAATGGCAATTGCATACATATTCTTGTTTTTCTAGTCAGAAAAATGATGTATAAAAGGATGTATCTCCCACCTTTAACTTCAAATGCAAACATAAATTCGACCGGATCGTCTTTACACCATGCCGACCCCATAAACATGTGTTATTGAGGTTTATTAGCAGGGGCCCGACTCGAGACACCATGTAATAATTTCACAAATCCAAGGAAACTGAGCTTTCCGTCAGTGTGTCGGATCCAATCATTAAGGACTGCATGTACTGGGACCGATGAGCTGAGACCGAGTTCCTGAACAAGTTAATAAAACATAAGTTTAAGCAATATCTTGAGATAATTAGGTTTTAGAAAATGGCAAGTTAACTAACGGAAGCGAGTTCTTCAATCATTATGGCTCGGTTTCCATCTTTTTCAAATAGTTCATAGGCACAACGAGCATGTTGTTCCCATCTATCGAGAGCCTCGAGCTGATAAATGTTTATGGAAGCTGCACAAAACTCCTCAAAATCCATTCTTCGGTATTGAAGAGCGCTAAGCTGCAATTAATATATAAATAATCCCGATAAGGAGCAGTTTCATATATACGATTAAAAACTTGTCTAAATATCATATTTACCCGATCAAAAAAACTAATATCAATTTTCCTCCCGTATCCTCAATGCAAGCATTAAGGGAAGGGTATATACGTTATAAATCTGAAAATGGTATATTTGATATTGTGATATTATACCAAGTTTTAAGGGGATGTATGAAATAATATCTTCAATAAATATATTAATCAAATGGCGTACCGATGCTAGGAAATCATTGACTCGTGACTCCTTCATGGCATCTGTAGCATGTTTCGTCAAGGCCTGAGAAGGTTCATGAGCAAACTCAGTTTTAATTGTAACGATAAAACGCTTACAAGAATTCGTTTTCATATAGTAATATGAGCTAACATAAGATGCACCAATTGCATCGGTTACTCACTGCTTTTATATTTTCCATGTTTATGGTTCCGCTTTTGCTCGGTTCCAACAAAGAAAACTGCTCCTTTAGATAAAACAGCTCATCAACGGTCAACGTCTTCGATAAAGCCTGCAAATTAATAACAAAAACAACTACGTTGAACACCAGTTGGCTAAAAAACAATCTTGAACACGGATCAATAACAAATCCCAACAACCCACCCGTAAAGCAGCTTTACGAAGAGCAGAAGAACGCATATAGTTCTTCATGAGTCTTAATATAGATATATCAAGAGGCACTTTCACTTCAATGGCCTTACTTCTAATCCATGGATGACCTGCTCCACATCATATCATATCATAATTAATTCAAGATTTACAAATTCACCGTCTTTTTAGCGAGAAAAAGGAAATGAACTAATGACACTTACTGAGGGCTTGAGCAGCCGTCAATCTTTTCCTTGGATCTTTAATTAATAAACGTTTGACAAAATCTTTGGCCTCGGATGATAGCGTGGGCCAGGGTCCTTCATCAAAACTCGGATCGGTTTTCAAAACAGCCCGAAAAATCCCGGATTCGGATCGAGCCCAGAAAGGTCGGCTGCCACACAGAAGAATATATGCAATAACACCAATACTCCATACATCTGCCTCTGTACTGTATGATCTATGAAGAACTTCAGGTGCCACATAATACGCGCTGCCCACTATATCATTAAGCCTTTCATCTGAATACCATTAATACACAAAATCAATACATATACAACATGTGTGTCTATGTAGAGAGAAAGGGGGGGAGTACCAGGCTTCACGAAGTCTGACAAACCGAAATCTATGGCCTTAAGCGGTGAATTTTCATCCTTGGACGTAAACAAGAAATTCTGATGCAATTATTAAAAACGGTTAAACAAAAAACTGTACAAAAGATAAAACCTGAGTTGTCTAAATGTTTAAACTAGTACAGCTGTCACCTCTGGTTTCAAGTCCCGGTGAACAACACCTTGAAGGTGACAAAACGCAACAACGCTTAATATTTGTGTCAATACGGATTTAGCATCATCCTCCGAGTATTTCCCTCCTCTGAAAAACAAATTCCCGATTCAAATCATTTATAAATTTGGTATTGATCAAAGTTTCACACAACCACGATACTTAAAACTTTGACTCAAATGCAATAAAGATATTACCTTGAAAGTATTCTATCTAAGAGCTCCCCTCCTTCACATAACCTAAATCAATTCGACAAATTTAAGTCGTATAACAACTAAGAAAACGATAAAAAAGGTAAATTTTTAACTGCAGCACATACTCCATAACAACATAGACTTTTTCATGATCCTCATACGCATCGTAAAACTTCACTAAGTTATTATGTCCTGTCAAAGCTCTCAATATCTTCACCTCCCTTCTCACATCTTCAATAGCTATGGCTGTTGTCATCTACATAAACACATTCAAACACAAATTAAAAACATCTTCAACGAACCGATCTTCGATCTTTAACAGCCTGATACAGAAGACATCAATTTAACTAAAAAATTCAAATTAAAAAACCTTTGACTTATGTTTATAACTTTACATGATCTAACCAATTACCAAACCAACTTCAGATCTGATCACCACAACACACAGATCAAAACACACAATCTATAACATAACATAACAAAACACATTCAAATTCAAATTCACAAACCTTTGACTTTGGAATAACTTTGACTGCAACATCTTGACCCTTAAGCTCCCCTTTCTTAAACTTAGCTTTACAAGTATACCCAAAATGCCCTCTTCCAACCTCCTCACCCACCTCAAATTTCCCCCCAAAATTCTTCAAAAACCCAAAACTCTTATCCAACCCAGATACCCCTTCAACTTCATCCCCTTCGGGTATCGCCGCCTCGTTCGGCTTCACCGACCCCTGCCGCCGCGCCAACAGCGACTTAATATGCTTCGCCGGCGACGGCGGCGGAAAAGGTCGCCGGAAAAACCTCCTCGGCGTCGCATTCGGCGCCGGAGACTTCGCCGGAGATGATTTTTTGGAGAACCAGTTCCGGCCAGGACTGGGGCTGTAAAACGGAAAAAATGGGGACTTTGGTGGGTTCAGGTTCAGGTTCTTATCCGACGTCGTTTCGGCTACTTTATTATCGTCATCATCGGTTCTAACTACTGGAACATTATTATCTATGGTGTAGTGACCGGAAGTGGGTTTGGAGGTGCAGCCACCCATTTGGGGGTATTATGGTAATTTGGTAAGTGATAAGTGATACCCCCAAACAGGAAAATGGTGACAGAGGGAAGACTTAATAAGACTCTAGCTGTGATGCAGCATTGTGTTGTGTTGGGTGTTGGGTAGAGAGAGAAAGTGTTGAGGTAGAGAGAGAAAGTGGGGGGATATGATGGAGATCTGATAAAAGGAAAGGGGAGAGGGGTGTTGAGTTGAGTTTCCTGGAAGTTTGTGATTTTTCTTTTTTTAAAATTGAATTGAACTCAACTGGATGCATGCAAGTGTAACGGTACTTTGTTGTTTTAGGGGCGAATGATAAAGAATTTTGAGGAATTAAAAAGTGGATTTTAGTTTTTGACTTCATCATGCAATACTTAAATACTTGTGATTTTTGTTTTTATGTTTCATTTCAAATGATGATAACAAATTACATAAGGATAACAGGTAGACGGGCAATAAATTATGCCGTCATACCCTTCTTAATAGAAAAACTCAATCTACTAAAAACAAAGTCTCGCCCCTGAGAGGTTGAAAAGTTGTTGTGGACCACACGCTGAACTCTAGTCAAGAACCGAACCGCCTCCGGTGCCAAGGAGTCGAACGTGTCAAACGCCAGGGGGACAAAGGCATGTTGATTATCTTTACAAGCTTTCGCGTGCTTTTCCACCTTCTTTGACTCTGCTTTTAGAACTGCTTGCCCCCGTCACAAACCCATTTTCCCGGAACCCGGCTAGGGGGGATACACCTGTGAGATCGACACAAGCATGTTTCCCTGTATTTTCAAAATGAGTAAATTACGTTTTTGGCCCGTGTAGTTATATCACTTTTACTATATTAGTCCAAAATAAGAATTTTTAACATATCTGCCCCATGGTCTCTATAACTAACCATTTTAGCCCCTAAGTCTAACCATTTTGGCCCTCATGGTCTCTATAACTAACCATTTTGGCCACCATGATCATCTTTAGACTTAGGTGCCAAAATGGTTAGTTATAGAGACCATGTGGACAGATAAGTTAAAAATTCTTATTTTAGGCTAATATAGTAAAAGTGATATAACCACATGGGCCAAAAACGTAATTTACTCTTTCAAAATTCATATGTCCAGGTTGTATGTTTTTCTATAGTTTTAAATATACTTGGAAAGCTTCCTTGTCATTAATGGTGTCCCCTCCTTCGCACACTGATATGTCACCATTGCATTCACATCCCCTCAATAGCGCCCTTTGATGACGCCCACGGTATGGTAAGCGGGCGCTATCGTGTCTTTTTTGCTGAAGTGACAATGGCATAGTGACCCACACCTCACAGCCTAAATGAGAATTTAAACCGAAACAAAATTGATGGTGTCCTCAGCAAGGCGGGCAACCTTATAATCATAAATGTTAAAAAAGTATTTCAGAACTAAATGTGTATTTTAGACTTACCTGTTTCTATAAAAAAATCTTAATGTGTTTGTGTTGAATGGTATATTTATCTTTTAAAACACCTGATTGCTTACCTTTTTCGTGTGATAAAAAAAGAATCATGAATTAAATTCTACGAGAAAAATCACTGTACACTTAAAGCGACACGAGAACTAGAAAAAATGACATGTTATAAATATCCTTTGGGAGTCTCCGGATGACAGAAAACAGAAAAAAGGCAATTTATTCGGTGGTGGCCGTTGTATGTTGGTCTCTGTGGTTGGCTCGAAACGATACAATTTTAAAAAATAAGGTGTATTAGGTCTTTAAACGAATGGGAGACATAAAACCTTAGCGTTTCTGTGGGTTACTTCAAGTGCGGCATCGATTAAAATGGACTGGAAAACTTGGTGTGACTTTAGTCTGTAGCTGTGTTTTTGTGATCAGTTTCTATTCACTTCCTTGTACTATATTCATGCTTGAGCATCTTGCTTAAGCATGTTCCTTGTTTTATAAAATTGTCGCCTTTCAAAAAAAAATATAAATATCCTATTCGTTTTTGGAATAATGGAATTTAATAATCCCAACTTTCACCAGTTGGTAGCAATGGACCCAACTTCAAAAACAACAACTGACAGTCCCACCTTTTAACATTTTGTAAAACATTGGACCTTTGCTAACAACGTTATATCGTTGATGACGTGGCATGATTTTTATTAGGGATTAGGGCTTGATTTTTATGTTGTTTGAATGATTGTGAGAGTAGTGAAATGTTTAAGTATTGATTAGTGGGTGGATATTATTTGGATACTGTTAATTAATTGTAAATGCAACATATTCAAGTTCAGACCCACATAATCAGCCAACTTGCCATGTAATCATCCCAGATAAAAATTTATGACACGTCATCATGCCACATCATTAACGTTATAACGTTGTTAGCAAAGGTCCAATATTTTACAAAAGGTGAGATTGTTAGTGGTTATTTTTTAAGTTGGGTCTGTTACCAGTCAACTCATGAAAGTCGAGATTATTAAATTTTATTATTCCTTTTTTTAACACTAAGCTATCATCTTTCTTGATTTTTGGTGTTTACCACTTCAATCGGAATAGGATCCTAGTTACTATTATTAGGTGTGCTACAGGCTCGAAGTATTAGTTGTGTTACAACAAAAAAAGTTTTAAGATAAAATTAGTTTAGGGGGTGTGGTTGTAACACTTAAAAGACTTTATTATGTAATTAGGTTAAAACCCTGTGTATTACACAGGTTAAATAAATATAATTTTATATAATAAATAAAAAAACAATATATTTTAAAAAACCTCATTTATGACACGTGTTGAATAAATATAATTTTATATATTAAATAATAAAAAATTATATCTTTAAGAACCACGTTTATTATGCGGTTTGAATAAATGTAATTTTATATACCAAATAATAAGAAAGCTATATTAAAAAAAAAAAAAAAAACCTTGTGTATGCACGGGTGAAAGAAATGTAATTTTATATATAAATAATAAAAAAGATTATATTTAAAAAACCTCTGTGTGTTGTACGGGTTGAATAAATCTAATTTTATATAGCAAATAATAAAAAAATTTATATCTTTAAAAACCCTGTGTATTTCAAGGGTTGCCTATTGTTAAACACTAGTAGAAAAATAGTTTCTTTTTTTTGCCATTTTGTGAATGTATTTTGGGTGGTTCAACCTATAAAACCGCCCATAATCTTTATTAATTTTTTTTACTATAAAACCGCCCAGAATTTATGTAAAAGCGCCCAAAAAAAACCTTTTTTATCATTTTTTATTGTTTATTGAATGCATTTTTGGGCGGTTCAACCTATAAAACCGTCTAGAATATACGTAAAAGCCCCCAAAAAATCTTTTATCATTTTTTATTGTTTAATTTAGGCGAATTTACAACAAAATACGAACCTTATTCTCCACCTCCCACTTTCAAACAAAATATCAAAATCAAGTGCCCCTAATTTCTCATATCCATCTTTTTTTTTTGAACGGCGACTGTCTACGAAATGCGGCTACAGCCGCAACCCGCCAATGGCAGGTCCCATTACCCCACTCCGGCAACCAGACTATGTTGTCTTAACCGGGCCCACGCTGGTGCATCAGAGTTTGGCTTGGCGTTCCCCGAGAAAATTTCCCGCCCACTGGGTTCTTCCAGCAGTTGTACCCTCCACAAGAGCAAGCTCTCTGGAGTAAATACACGGTAATAGAAAACTCGGGGTGGAGTCAGGATCGAACTTGTGACCAAGCCCTTCACCATCATTCTCCTTACCCACTGAGCTGAAGCCCAGGGGTTTCTCATATCCATCTTCTAAATTGTTTTCTTCTCATCATTTTCTTTTTCACTGTTCAATCATCATCCATCAATATCAAGGTATAATTACATATGTTTATCATTCATATCTATACATGTATAGATATTATTGATTTATAATATATTAATTGGTTATATTTTTGTTATTTGTAGATATAACTGAATTATTCTGACCTTTTTTGTTCTTCATTCAAAGAAGTAAAGGTAAAAAAAGTTATATTCATGTATTCTATTTTTATAAGATTATTTATGTAACAACCCGCGTTTTAAAGTCAAAGTCAAAAGAAGAAAAGATTGCTAAATGCGATCTGTCACTCCTTGCTTAATTATTGATTGTACTCCTTGACTTGTAATCGATACTTTAATTCTATGCTACGTTAGTTGTATTATGTGGAGTATATGCAATAAATCGCCGTTTAATCGCTAATCGACTTATCGCTAATCGCATCGCAACTCGAATAACAGGTTATGGATATTGTTTTACGTGTGTGTGCTATTAGGTGTTACTTGTGCATGATTATATGTTGTATGGTGATTAATCGCAAATGCAATCGCAACTCTATCGCAACGCAATCTCATCGCAAATTCGAGATTTAAGGAATTCTTTTATGTTAGTTATTAGTTAGGTTATTTGTGAAATTAATGGGTAATACTATCGCATCGCTCACTCGAAACGCATCGCAACGCTCAACGCACGAAACGAAACGTCGAAAACCAACACACACAACCCATCCGATCGAACCGCCTTCCGATCCGCACTTCCCCACCGCCTTTCTCCTCTCTTGCCTATAAATAGCACCTGTCACATCACTGTTCATGTGATGTGACAGCTCTTGTTCGACCAGCGCGTTCCAGCCCTATTTTCTCACGATTCCTCGCGATTCTTGTAAGTTTTCAACCCAAATCTTGTATTTTTATGATCTACACACACTTCTTCATCATTTTCACCATCAAATCTTAACTTTTCACCATGAAATCGGTGGTTTCGAGGTGTTTTAGGGTGATGTCATCATGGGTTCTCATGAACTTCAAAGTGTGACCTCATTCCACCAAGAACAACTCAGATCTAAGAGATTTCAACATGTTTAAATGCTGATTTTTTCTTAAAACTAAAAATAATCAAAGTGTTTCAAACTTTTCTTCAATAATCTCAACTGTTCACATAAAGCCGATAGAATCTGAGCTTGTTCAGGCCTTCTACTCCTTCTCATGTAAAGTGTCGGTCCAAGAACGGATTTCTAATCAAAGAGACAACCGACTGAATGGGTGGAACATGAATAGCCGTCAAGAATAGTTAACTAATCGGGCGGGGTGATTCCCATCCGATCAGATGACTTGGACTTGATAGGGTTCTGTTGTTTGACACGTTGTCATACCGTCTCGATATAATCGCAAAACTTTTCAAACTTCACAAACGAACAGGTTACTGAACGGATCACCGTCCGATCGGATGGGGATTGGGGTAGCCATCCGATCGAATGACAATCCGACCGGATGACCTATAATGTTCAACACTTAAAACAATTTCAACCAATTTCCAACATACACCCTCCACTCGGATCACCATCCGAGCGGACGGCTATCCGTCCGGATGACCATCCGACCGGACGACCTGAATGGTAGGATCACTTCTTGTTTTATAAAATGCTACAACGAAAACTTCAAAGTCACATCATACAAAAACACATCCATCCCAGACGAGTGGCCATCCGACCGAATGGTCATCCGTCCGGACGGCCATCCGATCGGATGACTATCTGTCACTTGTATCACTCCCCTCGTTTTACGTACTGTTCATCGCTTACGCTATCGTTCTGTAATCAGGCTAACTTTCCAGCGCTCCCTTCAATCCAAGAGAATGTTTATTTACTAAACACAATCTGTGAGTATACTCGATCCCCTTTTGCTTTAGGCACTTTTGGGTGTTACATACGTTACTTATATCAAAATCACAATCGACACACAACGCAAACACTTTTATACGCTAACCGTTCTGCATGTTATACGCGTTATTCGATGAATGTTAGTATGTTATGTTTACACAGTGATTGTTGCCTGACACCTTAGCAAGGATAGTACTATAGTTTGGACTCAGCACCTGTCATGGACAGGGGTTGTTAAGGGCCTTTATTCACGTGTCACAGTGGTGATATGTGTTGCGCATTCTACAACTCGCAGTCACGTCTGTGCATATTTCATTGTCGATAACCTACTTGCTTCGCATTATACATGTTACATGTTGTTTATGCGTAAACTCGCTTTCGCTACTATTATACTATTAAACTTGTATGTTCACCTTTACACTATGTGTATTGACCTCTATTTTAACGTATGTGACAGGTGTTTGAGATGCTAGGGTGCTTGCTATGTGGAACCAAGTTAGGAAGAGTCTAGAAACAAAACAATTAATAATTTGAGTTATCGAAACTATGATTTGTCTTTGGGATATCTATGTCTGTAATAACTGCTTTATTTGATAAGTTATGGTGTGGGACATAATGTTAATTATCCGGTAATTTAGTTGTTATGGATTTCTCTTGGACAATCTGTTTCACTCAGTGTCGCGCCCCGATGTTTCCGCCATCGGTTTGGGGTGTGACAATTTATATGCATGTATTACGGGTGTTCATGGTTTGGTTTAAAACCGTAAAACCACCCAAACTGTGAAACCAAACCGTTAGTAACGGTTCGGTTTTAAATTTCAACAGTTTGGATTTTGATTTTCATAAACCGTTACTAACGGTTTCTCTCACGATTTGACCTAAAAACCGTCAAAATCGGACCGTGAAGACCCCTAGTATGTGTGATATTTTTGTGCGAGTGTGTGTGCATATATGAATATCTATCCATTTGAAGATAACCTTGTAGAGTATACCCGTCCAAAATTTATCTAATAGAGATAAATTTTGGATTGTCCCCGTTGGGACTGCTTTTTGAATATTCTATCTCACTAGGACATGTGTACATTTAACGTGTTGACTATTTAAGGAAGAATCGACAGTTGTTTCCCCTACTCCTTCGGGTTTGCAGTTTATCTTCATACTTGGGGAGTTAAGGGGACCAACAGTGTAATTAACTTTTCAATTAAAAAAATACATTTCCTTTATATTTTGTTTATTTTTAAAAACCTCCCATATCCAACACTCTGTCACATTCACAAACACTTATTTTAGTATGTTTTTTTCTTTTTCATAATCACTCACAACAAAAATATAGATAGTTGATATGAGAGCATTCACATTGGAACCTTTATTTTCATCTATAAATTTTGATCTAAAAACACATTTTTCTATAAATTTTGTGAGGCTGGTTTCTGTACAAGACAAGAGTCTTGTACGAATCATACATGAGTATGTGAGCCATTGATGTTCCAAGATCAATGGCTCAAAGTAATCCAGTGGCATTTTAGTAAATATGAGATTCAAACAATTGAAGAAACAAATAGCAAAAGAGTATTCTGGTCATTTCCCACTTGAACTCTTTCCCCTTTGATTTTCAAACGGCTATAACTTTTTCATACGTTAATATTTTTTAGGAAAATTACACCATATTAACGGGCATTTCATCCTCTATAATTCGAGCAGTCTATTGCTATAGTTTTCTTAATTTTTTACATGATTTTGAATACCCATTACGTGATTTTGAAAACCCAGCATGACTACGTGATTACGTGGTTTCATTATATTATGTGAAACTCCACTAAGTGATTACGTAATTACGTAACAAAAGCTGACTATGTATTATTACGTGACTACCTGATTTTGAATTACTCATTTTGTGATTACGAGATTTCATTATAGTATTTTATATGATACCACACTGAGTGATTACGTAATTACGTATAAACAAACACATGTAATTCATAATATTTCAAATGAAATACCAAATATTTCAGGTCCAATCACGTATTAAGGATAAATTATATACAAAACAATAACCAAATCAACCTATAATAACCACATAATACCGTATATTAGAAATTTAATCGCGTAATAAAAGCATAAGCAATCAAGTTCTTATTATTGAATGTGTAATTACGTAATAAGCATAATGGTAATAACATCAGTTATATCAGATCATGTTGAATGTGTAATCATGTAATGAATTTATACTGAATGTGTAATCACGTAATGGTTTATGTTGAATGTGTAATCACGTAATAGGTATTCAAAATCACGTATCAAGTGTTGGGTATTCAAAATCACGTAATGAACTAACGGGTATTCAAAATCCTGTAATTTTTTTTTAAGAAAACTATAGTAATGGGGTGCTCGAATTAAAGATAATGAAATGCTCATTAATACGGTGTAATTTTTTTTTGAAAAAATATTAACGTATGAAAGAGTTATAGCCGTCTGAAAATCAAAGGGAGAATTGTTTTTGTGAGAAATGACTAAATTAGCCTTCAAGGCAAGGACACTTGTCCTCCTCCCTTGGTCGCGTACACTTCATACAAATCTTATGTCTTGGATATGATCCTTTACCTAAATTTTGTATACTTTTCAAAAACATCCCACATCCAGTTCTTTATCTCTACCTTTATTTCACTCACAAACACTTATTCTATTATTATTTTCTCTTTCTTACACACTAAAAAAAAAAAATATAAAGGGTTGCATATAAGCCTCTAAATATAGAGGCGTACTTTGTTATTCTATAAAATGTTGTATACAATAGAGAATCCAATCTAATGTTGTTTTAGTTGTTTTCTTTATATTTCTCTCTATACTATATAGAAAGTATGGATATAGAGGTTTCAGTGTGAATGCTCTGAGCCTCTAAATATAGAGGTTGTAGTTTGTTTTTTATACATTTGTCTTTATTACAGAGAGTTTAATGTAGTGGTGTTTTTGTTGTTTTCTCTATTTTTTACTCTATATTATATAGAATATGTGAATATAGAGGGTCCAATATGAATGATCTTAACAATTTTTTTTTTCAATCGTATCTGTATAATATTACAAATTTTCAATGAAGTTAAGTTATATATAAAAGAGAAGTTTGGACGACTTACAACACTCTATTACAAAATTTTAATTAAGTTATATAAATGAGAAGTTTGGACGACTTACAACACTCTATTTGTAGATTTGTTCCAAAATTTATTGTCATAAGTCGTTTACAATATTTAAACAAACAAATACGATAATCAATTATAGAGTAAATATAAACTTTTGAAAGCCATCTATCCAATGTAATTATGTATACCTGATTAGTAATCGATTAGGGTTAATTAGTAATCGAGATTACTAATCGAGTAGGTTGAGTGGTGTAGGTTAACACCCACCTCTAGATCAGATTGTTAAAGCCCTCAAACACCGGGTGCCAAGTTACCCTCCCCCAAGCCCTTAATGGCGTTATCCATTCCATGTGTGGGGACCACCTTGATTCAACTAATCACATTTCTTTTTAGTTTTTGATTTTTTAAGCTTTGGTTAAACTACACCGGATTAGTTAACAGATGAGCTAGTTAAAACCCCATTGCATACGTGACACTGTAACTAGCCCATGTTGATTAACCGACACCACTCATCCTTTGGATCTTTGAGCTTTTTGGTTATGACTATCGATACTAAAAAAATTATTAAAGCAAACAATATATATAAGAAATATAGAAAACTAGTGTGAGGTTCATTGGGGAATACTAAAAAAGTGGGGAACAGTGGAGAACCGGCTCAAACGAACTTCGATTGGACTCATTCCAACGGCGTTGGAACCGGCTCGTCGAACCCTAACTAGGATCTCTTAACCCTAAACCCTAAGTCATAACCCCTAAACCCTAAATATATTAGGGTTTGGCTTTTAGGGTTTAGCTTAACGGTTTTGCTTTAGGGTTTAACTTTAGGTTTAGCCTTTAGGGTTTAGCTTTTTCGGTTTATAGTTTAGATTTTACGGTTTAGCTTAGGTTTTAGCCTTATTTTTTAGCTTTAGGGTTTAGAGTTTAGATGTTAGGATTTAAGGTTAAGAGATCCTAATTAGGGTTCGACGAGCCGGCTCCAATGCCGCTGGAATGAGTCCAATCATAGTTCGTTTGAGTCGGTTCCCCGATATTCTCCACTTTTTTAGTGTTTCCCAAAAAACATTCCCCTAGAAAACTATTGCTTCTTTTTAATTATTAGTATTTATATTGATATATACAGATATACAAATGTGAAACTAAAGAAATGTACTTGATGGTATTTGACGGTCAACTACAATACATGGTCCAAGCTGTACGGTGGATGTCCATGTGAATTGCCTGTGTGAATCCCTTTTTCAATGCTTATAAATCTCTTCATACCATAATTATTATATTATATATATTAATAGAAAGTCACCATAATAGTGTTTTAAATTTATTTTAATACTAGAATTACCACCCGCCGCAATGCGGCGGGGATTCATTAGTTATATATCATGTTAGATGAAAGGCAAATGTGTCTCACATGACCACGAGCCTATGTGTAAAACCGAGAAAAAAATAACCAAGTCGATATCTGACTCGCACGTTGTGACAGACCTATCAAACGGGAAAAATAGACGCGCTGCGACGGACATGTTAAACATGGAAAAAATAGATGAAAAAACGTTGAACCCCACACGCACGTTGCGGCGTGTTAACTCGAAAATTTAGAACGACACGTTAAACGAAGAACTTATGAAAGATGAAAAGTATATAAGAGACTAAAGTTGAAAGTAAAAAAAAGTGTTGAGATTAAATTGCGAAAGATGAAAAGCTTTGGGTTGAAAGTAAAAAAATTAAAGGGGTTAAATTGCAAAAGATGAAAACTTTTGAATTGGAAGTGAAAAATCAAATTAATCAAAAGGGTTAAAATACCAAAGATTGAAACTTTAGACTTAAATTGCCAAAGATTAAAACTTTAAAGTTAAAAAAGAAATCAATTTCAGATTATGAAAACAAAAGAGATAAATATATTTAATTAAATTGATGTTTAATATTATTATTATTATTATTTAATATTTAATAAAAGATATTATTTAATATTTAATAAAAGAGATAAATAAAAAATAAGGGTGAGAAATTACCAGAGAATGACACGTGTCCAAAAAGGATTTTTGTTTATTAGTATAGAAAGATTGTTTATTTTTAATATTTAATTATTTTATTAATATATATATATATATATATATATATATATATTTAATAGAAAGTCATCATAAATAGTGTTTAAAATTATTTTAATATTTCTTTATTTTTAATATAATTATTTTATTGATATATTTTTAATTTAATTGATCTGCATTTTTTCCTTTTATAACTATTAAGATACGATATTTTATATAATTTTGAGTATATTGTTTCGACGTGTCTAGTGGCGAAGCCTGAGATTTCTAATGGGGTTCGAAAACGTATATACTCAAAAAGTTCTATATAACCGGGGGTCGAAAACGTATATACCAAAAAATTTCTATACGAAAGCTACACACATAACACCACTGAGTGAAAAGTTTGAGGGGTCGGCGTCCCCCTCCCCACTGGCCACTTCTAACCTTCACCCCTGGACGTGTCTAAATTTTTCTCTGTATTGATACATTTTTTTTCCCGAAACTGAGTTGTGAGTGGTAAAGCTTAAGTAAACCTAACTCACATTTAGTTTTTTATATATAAATTGACATTACTTTTTTCTTTATTCTAATAAAATAGTGTAATACTTTATAAAGTTCTGAACATATGCGACATGTTTATTTTTGTCTTACTTTCGCTAAAAGTTTTATTCAAAATCAAATGGATCAACATAATTGATCTTTATTTGTTCTTTACCGTGGTCAACCGAACAGATACCATGCGAAACTTGGATAGCGGTATACAATATCTTTTTATATTATAAACTATAGCGAGTATGAATACCATACCGGTACCTTGACGAACCAAACTTATACCATCTACTCTTTACCATGACGAGTTGAATTAATATCGTGCGAAGAACTTCGACGGTTGTATAGAGTTTTTTTTTAAATGTTATAAAGTATAGTGAGTATTGGTACCACGTCAATTCCAACCGAATAATATCAGTACCGGTATTGGTACCATCAGAATGGAATGAATATTGATATTCATTTCGGAAGACATTGTTGATATTCGTTTTTATGCTTTTCGATTTATGTAAAATACGCGTCGAATCGTCGATATCCTTTTGGCATATAATGACTTTATTTTTGGGTTTTGCCTTTTGATTGCTATAACGAGTGCCAGTATCGTACCTATATGTGGTTTAGTCGATTTCAATTTGATTTAGTACGATAGTGGCACCCGCCGCGAAGCGCGGGTTACCTCCCTAGTTAATATGATATTGTATCTATTAGTTTATATTTAGAGTGGATTTACAATTCTTTTAGATTTGCTTAGGCTAGTGGGTGTGGGGTGCGTCCCCGGCCCGTCGATGCCCGTTAACACCACCTCCTAGGAGCCTGGCACGTCGGTTTCGTTGACCAAGAGACGAAGGAGACAGGGTTGTGTGTTCTTCAAAATCAAAATGCTATCATCACATTTCCCCAATTATCTTCCCTCCACAACCCAAAACTCCCCTTCAATTCTCTCCATTCTTCAAATCTCCACCCTTCCTCAAAACCCCTAAATTTCTAGGGTTTCATAACAAGAACTCAACTTACACAACAAACTTTAACCATCACAACCTATGAACCTAATATGTAAAGGGGTTAGAGATTCTGCTAAGGAGGTTAACGTGGGTTTGGATTTGGACGACGACGGTGGAGGTGATGAAGAGAAGAAGAAAGGTGGGTTTTTGCCGGATTGAGTGTATTTTAGTTCTGATTTGTGAATATTAAACAGGGACGCTCGTCGCCCACATCCCATACCCATCACTTGGGTGAGTTGATAGGCCCTGGTGACATGGCCGCTTACGTGTCGGTTCATCACCAAGTGATGGACCACCTCCACACCCACCAGTCTTAGAGAAGGGAAAATGAATATTTTAATAATTATTTGCTAAAGTCGATTAATAAACGGGCCGACTGAGTTGGATAGTAAATCAACATTTTTTTGAACGGCAAGGAACGACGTGCCAATGTCACACCCCGATATTTCCACGTATTACCGGTGGGCCCGGTGGGGAGTATCGTGACGTAGTTGATATCATCATAGACAGTTAAGCACAGTTTAATGCACAACGGAAGTCTAAAAAGTAATTATACAAACCGAATTGAAAGTATAATAAAATATTAAACAACGGATTGTAAGTGGATCCACATGCGGATCTAAAACTGAAAAAAAAATATTGTTCAACAGACTTTAAGTATTAAAAGCTTGCAAGACTCTTTATTTAATACTCAGGAGTTCCAGCCCATTACGCGTAGTACCTGCACTTAGTCTTTTTGAAAAATACGTCAGTTTACACTGGTAAATACAATTAACTGACTCTTTTGAAAAACATTTATAAAATTTATTTGGATGCACAAGGCAAAGATCTTTTATAACTTGGGACAATTATTTATAATAATCTTGTATACAGATTTATATGTTTGTCGTCCATTCAGGGCCCGGTTAGAAGAGTCGAGATAAGACTAATAGACACACCACTAATATAATCCCATGGCGAGTTATCCTCAACGAGTGGTTATATCTTTTACATACGCAACTGTCAGGTGTATGCCTACACCCCGTGCTTAAGTCGTGGCCATTTCAAATGAATGAGCCGAGGATATCCAAGACACGGTCATTAACCCCCCAAAGGCATTGCATCAAACAAAACAGATTAAAACAGGTTATCTCAATGATTTAACCACTAATCGATTAAAGATTCAATACCCGACCAAGCGGTAATAATTTACCGTATCACAAGCCCGTATAAGGGAAAATAAGTTAAAAGTATTTACATGAGCTTAAAAGTAAATTTTTATTCTCAGTCGTATATCAATCAGTAAGTACAAGTAGCTTTTACTGGGCTCCTAATCTGGAACGAAGGTTTTAATAACCTATTAGATTCCTAACGGGTCTTATTTAAGTCTTAACTTAGACCGGTTAATTTTAATGAAAGGTTTACGGTTCAAAACGCAAGATTAAGCGAAGACCGGATTAGAACGTGATTTAGACCCGACAAGTATGAATACTTGTATAAAATGGGTAAACTAAACACATTCTGGATTTTGAAGTAAAAATGATAAGGTTTGACCCGTTTCGGTTAATTTATGCAAACTAGTTAAATAAACCGTACCGAACGCGAATATGCATAACGGGTAACCAAGTGAGTCATGTACAGGTTCCACAAGTTAATATGCTTTAAATATGTTATGATATCAGTAGGATACCTTCCATTATTCCCAAAACGAATTTAAAACCAATTTAAGCCCCGTAAGGGTATTTTGGTCATTTTAAAGTTTATAAAAGATGTTAAATAGAAATATGATGTTCTGGTCTAAAACAATCAGTAAAAATATTTATTTTAACAAGTTATATCAGTAAGATATCATATATATGTGAAATTTATCATTTATGGCCAAACTATGCACCGTAGGGGCATTTTGGTCATTTCACATATGCTTTATGAGTCAAATTTGGAAATTTGAGTTTAAAACTTATATTTACTATTAAAGTATAAAAATTTATTTATCACATCAGTAGGTAACAAGTTTTTGGCATTAGATATGGTTTTAAACCATACTATACGCTTAATAAGCGAAAAAGTCGGTATTTAATGATATTTAAAATGTTTATAAAATTTTGAAGTTTTGATCAGTCTCTGAAGCTTAAAATATTTTATTTAACATATGAAATCAGTAGGAAAAGGTTTGGTATCAAAATGTTATGTAAAACTCATTTTATCAATGAAAAGGGCAATTTCGTCAATACCGAATTTACACTAGAACTCTATAATATAATCAGTATAAAATTTGAAAAAAATTTCCAAAAATCCCTAAATATTATATTATATCAGCGGGTAGAAAGTTTGGTGCCAAAATTTGGGTTTAAATATGATTTATGCCAAAAATGCCATTTAATTAACAAAAAACTTTTGTTTTACGATATTGTGCATAACTCTTATTTAAACTAGAAACGGATGTCAAATTTTTAGGACATGTTTATAAATCAGTAGTGAAGGTTTTTGTCCTCTCACATTTCAAAAAATATCGTTTTAATGATTAAAGGGCATAATGGTCCATTTTTAAGCATTTAACGGGAACATGCAATGAACTAGGATTTCTATGGAACCAAGTTGTATAACCTCAGAGGATTATACTAACATATAATATGGTCCTAAAGGAACCCTAAGACATATCTAAACTAAATTAATCGGGTCAGAACTGAAAGTCAAAGCAAAAGTCTACTTTTGCGACTTTCGGTTGCGAACCGAGCCTAAACTTAGAATTGTCGGGTTGAACATGCCTAGACATGTTCTTATATTATTTACCAAGTTATTTAAGTGTTAAAACATGTTCTATAACTTCATCATTATCAGTTATGAATTATTTTGCAAAAACTGACCCGTTTGACTTTTTGTTAATAAGTTTGACCCGACAATTGACTGAGATAACGTGATAATTTGAAGGTGCCCTTTTAAGGGTTTAACACCTACATAATTACCAACACATAGCCATTTTCAATTTGAATAATGGCTGGACCATTAGTGATTAATCACCAAGTCAAAGCTTAATTACGCAAACTTTGACTTTCGGTCATTAAGCTAATAAAACTTTAAATATAGAAGCTAAGAACACTTACTAGAGTCCTTAGCACGAATTTAGAACTTGAGAAAGCTCCCTTTAGCCCCAGGAGGCTTCAGAGAGTGAGATTTGAAGTGAAAGTTTTGAAGTGTGCATGAACAAGTGAAAACCAAGTCCTTTATATAGGAAATTAGATGCTCTTGGATCATTGCAACTGTCCCTATGTCACACCCCAACCGATGGCGGAATCATCGGGGCATGGCACTAGGCGAATCAGATTGCTCAAGAGAATCCATGACAACTATATTGCGATAATATTTAATACATTCATTATCCCATACTAACAAATAGTACAATCACATAAGTTATCACAGATTTCTTGTCCTCTCGAACAATAAAAATCCGACAACCTAGATTTTAGTTGAGTTTCTAGACTCCCTAGCTTGATTTGATATAGTCTGCGATCTAACCTGCAACATACGTTAAAATATTTGTCAACACAAAAGTATTGGCGAGTATACAGGTTTGATAAGTATAGCATAATAGATTAAAAAGTGCTGCGAATTTCCACATGCATAAACGTAACACACGACATATATACTCATAAAACTGATACTACCAACTAAGTCCTCGATGCTCGAATGTACGATGGCATAACTAGACCCCGTCGGGCGCAATAGTACTATACTAGTCGTGGTGGGACGTCGCGAGTATAAGCCCTAGCACATATGCAACTAGCATCACGTATATCTATGCATAACAGTTATTCGCAAGTGATAATTCGATTGACTGAATAGTTCGTTCGATGAGTTCGATTTGATAGAAACGTATGTTACACCCAAAATTCGATTAAAAAGGGGTCAAGTATACTCACAGTGCGTATTTAGCGGGAATACAACTTGTTTGAGTCGGTTGCGAGTATGTCTGTATTGATCCTTGAAGAATAGAGTAAACGATATACGGTTAAGCGAGATTAGCCTTGAAAAGTTACTCATTAGGTCGAATGGTTCTCATCCGTGCGGATTGACATGTGATCCGTGCGGATAATGTGTCATCTGTGCGGATAAGTGGTGGTACGTGCGGACAGATGTAATGCGTGCGGATCAACATGTTATCCGTGCGGACGTGTGATACGTTTGCATTGCGTTTGCAGTCTTACGACAAGTCTCGCGATGATACGGTTTGTTACGCCTTGGGATTGAGTGTAGTGTGTTGAAAATAATCACAATAGTATATTAGGTCTAATAACGTTCAACTCCACGTGGCACTTTCTTCACGGAACTTCGGTAGTATGATAAAGCACACCTTGCTTGACCCCTACTACTTTCATCCCGTGATTTGGTGTCACCTTTTGTCAAACGCTTGTGGCACCTTAGAATTCACTACGATCTCCGTGCACTGACCCAAGTAATCCCGTGTGCACCCGCGATTAATCGTTCCTTGCACGTTTATCGTACATCGTTCTAAAAGTGCAGTGAGGGTAAAACACATTATTTCGTGATATAGTATATAGTATGTGTGTGAGTCTAGTCTAAGTGCGACGATTAGAGAGTGAAAGAGAATACGAGGGCAACATTGAGTAATAGAGTAGGTTCAAAGCTTAGAAATAAACGTCGAAAATCGTATCATTACAACTTTATCCTACGCTTGCTAGATGTCTGATGCTGAAGACTTTTGCTGGAGCTGTTGTTGTTGTACTCAAGTTCACGGTTCGATACGGCAGTTGTGGGTGAAGTGACCGTAACGATTGCAGTTATTGCAATAGCGACAGTCAGCCCCAACTGGATGATGATAGGTACACGAGTAACACTGAGGATGAGCTCCAGTGTAGGCTCGTTTTGGAAACATTGGAACTGTTCGAAGAGGTTCCGGTTGCAGTAGTTCGGTTGTTGATGAGCTCGGGCTTGAAGTCTTTCGATTGCGGCTGGGTTCGTCGGTGTCTTGCGAAGAGATGTCGTCGTTGGAGGATTCGTCTGAAGACTCGCTTGCGGAGTCTTTGGCTGATTTGTCGGAAGATCCGTTGGCAGATTTATCGGAGGAATCGGCTGCAGATCCGTCCGAAGAATCGTTAGCAGATCCCTCAGAAGAATCGTTAGCTGATTCATTAGAAGAATCGCCAGCAGATTTGTCAGAAGATTCGTCAGTAGATTCATTAGAAGATTCGTCAACCTGTTCGCCTGAAGGATTACTGGCGATTGCTTGATGAGCTTGCTTGACAGGGTTCCTTGAGAATAATCCTTCCATGAGTCGTTTGTTGTTGATTTCTGCGGCTAAGCGATATGTTTCTTCGATGGTAGCCGGTCTTGCAGCTTCGACAAAATCGCCCACACACTCAGGCAAGCCGCGAATATACTTCGAAATGGCTTTTTCTGAAGTGTTGACTTGACTCGGGCAGATTATGCTAAGCTGTTTGAACCTTGCGGTGTAGCCAGCATTGTCACCTTCGGTTTGCTTGATTTCCCAAAACTCGTTTTATAGTTTCTGGATTTCATGAGGGGGCAGTACTCTTTCTTCATGAGCTCTTTCAGCTCATTCCAAGAGAGAGCGTAAGCTGCGGAGATCCCACGTTTGTTACGTTCGGCGGTCCACCAGTCGAGTGCTCGTGATTGAAATACTCCGGTAGCGCAAGTAGTACGGAAACTATCGGGACACCCGCTTTGACGAAGGGTAACTTCGATAGAATCGAACCACTGGAGTAGTTGAGTCGCACCTCCTTCACCCGTGAACTCCATCGGTTCACAGGCTTTGAAGTGCTTGTAGAGAAAAGTAGATTGCGGAGCTTCCGTCTTGGGGTCTTCCGAGGCTCGAGAGTTGCTGAGAGAGTGCACTTGAGCGGCAATTCGAGGAATAAGCTTACTCACTTCCTTAGTCACAAGTGATGCGATCCTCTTATTGACACTTTGATGTGCGCGAAGTGTTATATATATTAGGTGTATATTTTAAGCCCTTTTTAACACTTATTTTAGCCAAGTTTTAAATTTATAAAACACGATATTTCACTAACACTAAACACACATATGGGCAAGTGCACCCATCGTTGAGTGTAGTATAGCGTTGGTAAGATACCGAGGTCGTCCAAGGACACAAGAGCTTTTAGTACCGGTTTATCCTCAACGTCTAACCAAAATAAAAGTTTAGAAAAATGTTTTAAACTAAGAAAAATAAAAACTAACTAAAATGCTGAAAATAAAAATAAAAATAAAAATAAAAACAGATAGACAAGATGAATCACTTGGTTCTGACTCGTATCTAATATAACCTTTGATTATTTCCGCACTTTTGCACATAATTAAGAGATTATCTTAGTTATTGTAGTAGGCCCCTCTTTTGAAGGTGACGTTACCCTCACCCCAGTAGTTTGAGTCAGCAAGGATACAATCCTAAAAGGGTGGATTATTGGAAGATAATGAATTAAGTTATTAATGCAGTATTGTGGTAGGCCCCGCTTTTGGCGGTGACGTTACCCTCGGCTAAGTAGTCTGAGTCAGCAGGGATACAGTCCTAAATAGCCGGGTTATAGTATTAATAGTAGTTAACTTATGAGGGGATCAAAGAGTTTGGACCCCCGCCATCCAATACCGTGAAGTATTGAAGGAGGTCCTACTAAATTTGACCCAGGTCCATTGCAGGACCTCTAAACGCTGAACAATGGCAAGACCTTTACCAAACCGTTCCCTTAACCCCCTACCAGGTAGCCAACATACCTCCATATAGACCGTGGAGATATGAATGGTGAAAATCTTTTATTTTATATAGACAGTAAAATAATGCCAAGACACCACGGACAAACGATAAGGAAAGATCACCTTCAACATAAGTAACTAGTTATTAAAGTCATTAATACAAAACCAAATAAAAAGTGCAAAAGATTAGAAATAAAAAGTATTATACTAGACACTTTGTCTTCACCAAGTGATGTAAGAGACTTAGGCAAACATGGCCTTGATTGTCAAGAACTCTTACGATCAATCTTGGATCCCGAGACGACTCACACACTCTACGATGGACAATGGATGATGGTGGTGGATGATGGTGTTGTGATGGTGGTGGATGAAGTGTGAGAGAGGTGGTGTGCCAAGGGATGAGATGAAATGAATCCAAGCACTCCTATTTATAGGCTGAACAGAGAGCTGGGCACAGCCCCGTGTTCGCTGGGCACGGCCCCGTGTCCGTCTGACAATCTCTCTCCTCATTAATTATAATTCGCAATTACAATAAATGCGCCTGCTGTACTTTCGACACGCCCCCGTGTCCGCTGAGCACGGCCCCGTGGTGGGCAATAGAAGCTTCTATAGGTTTGTCTTTTCTGCTGCTTCTTGGGCACGGCCCCGTGCTGGCTGAGCACGGGGCGTGTTTAGTCTTCTGATTTCTCTACTTTGCTTTGGAAGGTGCCGTTGAGGGGTCGGGCAGTTCACTAATATTCCTTTTCTTGTATTTATGTTGGATTTAGCTATCTTTTTGCTTCTTTTGCGTTTTTGAGCTCATTTAATCCTGAAAATACAAAAGGAAGACAAAAACACTCTTTTTCCAATATTAGCACTTAAAAAGGGTTAGTTTTATGCCTTATTTGATGTAATTTATATGTTGCATTTTACATACATCACACTTTGTTTGGCTCTCCTCCTAGCTACTTGTCTCGAGGTAGAGTTGTTGGAAGGCATCTAGACAGAAAGAGACTAGGAATGAGATTCGATCATAATGATTTTTGAGTTTTGCGATGCGATTAAGCGCGTTCAAACTTGATGTGATTGTATAATAGTAATGCGAATCAGCTAGGAGCCACATAGGAGACACGAAGTTCCTAAGTTCTCACACAATGACTTGTTTGTTTATACGTGTATATATATGTATTTATATACTTGAAATTTGTAATCGTACACATACGGGTCGATCTAGAATAAGCGAGCACGCGTTGAGGTGAGATAACGAGAGCGAACGCGATAGATTATGCATTAGTTTTGTTGCGAACATTCGGGTTACGTTTTAGATTACGATGGCTGTGCGAATTGTGCGTTTATAAAGTAGGGAGTGAAAATCGTTAAATCGAGAAATCGATAAGGCGTAGAGTTTCAAAACATAAACAAGTTTCCAACTAGTTCTAAGATTGGCAGGTCGTATGATAAAAGTGCCTTGGGTGTTTAGGCGTCGACTACCCAAGGTAACCCAACTATATTTAACAAGTTCGGGCGCGCGCGTTGACCTAGAAGACTCTATGCTTCCACTGGGATGCAGCTCATGGCATTCGTCTTCCTAGTCATCGCGTGGCTTGAGTTGTCATGATAGTTGAGTCCTTGGTGAGAGCTTTTGAAAACCAATTTAGAGAGTGGAACGACTTATTAAGGTACGGGTTTCACCCCTGTCTTAACAGTTTCGTTCCTAATTGTGGTTATGCTCTTCGAATAAATTCGTGAGTTCCACCAGATTTCGAAATGGAGGCTTTCGTCGAGATGTGGATGTCACTCCTAACTCGATGAAAGGTTCCCGTGCTAGAAAAATGCGCTGAGTGAGCAATCCTATCGAGAGTTCTTGGTTTTCATGCCTGATCTCGACTGGATCGCTCGGTTTCGTTATGCGAGTATTTTCGAAAATGTGTGTATTGTGTCGGCCTTAGGAAAGGCTAAGTAGTATTTCAGCCTTAGGAAAGGCTTCTTCGCGTGAAGTTGTAGTATGCGGTGTTCACACAAAGTTGTAGCTTTTAGCAATTTCGATCGAGAGTATCAAGTAAGCCCAATACAAACCCCATCGGGTTTGTATGAGTCGGCCTGTTGGTACTTAGACTATAGACTAGGTCAATTTCTAAGACGTCGACCCGGACTAGGTCGAGTCTGGCCTAATTCCCTATAGTTATGGCTTTGATACCAATCTGTCACACCCCAACCGATGGCGTAATCATCGGGGAATGGCACTAGGCGAATCAGATTGCTCAAGAGAATCCATGACAACTATATTGCGATAATATTTAATACATTCGTTATCCCATACTAACAGATAGTACAATCACATAAGTTATCACAAATTTCTTGTCCTCTCGAACAATACAAATCCGACAACCTAGATTTTAGTTGAGTTTCTAGACTCCCTAGCTTGATTTGATATAGTCTGCGATCTAACCTGCAACATACGTTAAAATATTTGTCAACACAAAAGTATTGGCGAGTATACAGGTTTGATAAGTATAGCATAATAGATTAAAAAGTGCTGCGAATTTCCACATGCATAAACGTAACACACGACATATATACTCACAAAACTGATACTACCAACTAAGTCCTCGATGCTCGAATGTACGATGGCATAACTAGACCCCGTCGGGCGCAATAGTACTATACTAGTCGTGGTGGGACGTCGCGAGTATAAGCCCTAGCACATATGCAACTAGCATCACGTATATCTATGCATAACAGTTATTCGCAAGTGATAATTCGATTGACTGAATAGTTCGTTCGATGAGTTCGATTTGATAGAAACGTATGTTACACCCAAAATTCGATTAAAAAGGGGTCAAGTATACTCACAGTGCGTATTTAGCGGGAATACAACTTGTTTGAGTCGGTTGCGAGTATGTCTGTATTGATCCTTGAAGAATAGAGTAAACGATATACGGTTAAGCGAGATTAGCCTTGAAAAGTTACTCATTAGGTCGAATGGTTCTCATCCGTCCGGATGACAAGTCATCCGTCCGGATGACAAGTCATCCGTCCGGATGACAAGTCATCCGTCCGGATGACATGTCATCCGTGCGGATGATGTGTGATCCGTGCGGATAATGTGTGATCCGTGCGGATAATGTGTCATCTGTGCGGATAAGTGGTGGTACGTGCGGACAGATGTAATGCGTGCGGATCAACATGTTATCCGTGCGGACGTGTGATCCGTGCGGACGTGTGATCCGTGCGGACGTGTGATCCGTGCGGACGTGTGATCCGTGCGGACGTGTCATCCGTGCGGACGTGTCATCCGTGCGGACAGGTTATCCGTGCGGATGATACGTCTGTTTCGCATTCTGAACCCTGTTTTCGAGGGTTTAACGGAAGGAATACGTTTGTATTTACTAGGGTAGTGTAATGTCGCTCTAACACTTGAAATTTCATCAGTCCCGACCCGTTCTAACGGCCGGGAATCACCCCGTTCCATCAGATCTGGCCGTTCGTGATGGTCCTTCATGGTTAACTCGAAATCGCACAGTTCCTTGGGTGAATACTTAGATTTAGGCGAGATTTGTTACCAAAACATGTGGAAATCACCCAGATCTGAGTCGTTTATGGTGGGATGAGGTCACAACCGGAAGTTCCTAAGAACTCTTAGTGACATCACCTCAAAACGCATCAAATCCGCAGATTTCACGGTTAGAAATTGAGTTTTGAAGAATAGAAAGATGTAGAATTTAGTGTAGATTGTAGAAGTACAAGTTTCTAGGTTGAAATCTTACCGGAATCGCGAGGAATCGAGAGAAAAGGGTCTTGGAGCGTGTTTGGTCGAGTAGGAGCTGTCACATCACTTGAAAAGTGATGTGACATGGTATTTATAGGCAACAGAGGAGAAGAAGGGGGTTCTGGCCCGGATTGCCCATCCGTGCGGATGGCCCATCCGTCCGGATGGCTATCCTGACGCGTTGGACTTCTCCGTTTTGATAGATTTCGAAGTGCGTACTTTCCATAATTAATTTATATTATCATTATATTGTTATTATTATATATATATATCACGAGGGGTCGTATTTACGTATCCATAATCCAAAGGTTCGATAATTAACAATCGGTTTCCGATTCGAGTATGCGATTATTAGCGACGTTTCACGGCCATCAATGAGGGTAGTATAGGTCCTTTCTTGATGTTATCGTGAACGTTATTTCGTGTAGTGCCACAAAGACTGACGGGGTACCGTTTACTCGTATTATCATCATCGTCATGACGACTGGAGCTACAGCACTCTCCCGAGAGTCCTTGTTAGCGTTAATTGTTTACGTTCGACACATCACGGCCACTGAGGAGGGTAGAATAGGTCCTTACTCAATGCCTCCGTGAGTGTTAGTGTGATAATAGTGTAGTATAGTGATTTTGTATTTCGAAAATATGCGATTATCCTTCAAATAGCGATGTATATACGATATAGTTACATTATGATCCGAATCTCTGGTACTAGGCGTAACGAATATTATGAGTAGTAACAACGCACAAAAGTGCGGGTTGTTACACCCTATGTTGTTACCAGATGTTCCCAAGTGTCCCTAGGATAGTAAAAACCATTTGCAAGCCCCAGGTATTGCTCAGAACTCACTTTTCAACTCCCAAGTGAATTCGACACCACGCTTTCCTTCCCATCGAACCTTAACAATGGGAATTTTGATGCGCCTTAGACGCTTGACAGCTTGTGTCACGGCCCCCGGCCCGGTGTGACCCGGTCCGGAAGCCGCGGGACAGAAACCCGGGGTATTTATTATTTGAGTTGACAGCGGAAGTCTAGCAGGATCGTTTAAAACTTGAAAATGCCCAATTATTTTATTTCATAATTTGGGATAAACTCCGTAATTTACAATAGAGGAATTTCACGAGGAAATTCCCTGTTTTACAAAACATGTTTATTTATTTAACTGAGCCACCACTTCAAGCTTTACTAGTGCTCCGTAGCACTTTTCCTTGATTTATATACGAATAGCATTCACATGAGTTTTACGAGTCAGAGCATCGGCTACTACATTCGCCTTGCCAGGGTGGTAGCGAATTTCGCAGTCGTAGTCGTTAAGCAATTCCACCCAACGTCTCTGTCGCATGTTCAGTTCTTTTTGGTCGAAGATATGTTGCAGACTTCTATGGTCAGTGAAAACCACGCACTTAGTACCATACAAGTAGTGTCGTCATATCTTTAACGCAAACACAATTGCACCAAGCTCCAGATCGTGAGTAGTGTAGTTTTTTCTCATGCACCTTGAGTTGACGAGAGGCGTATGCAATGACCTTGTCCCGCTGCATGAGTACGCAGCCCAAACCTCGGTTCGAGGCATCACAATATACCACAAAGTCGTCATTCCCATCGGGTAAGGTTAAAACATGAGCATTACACAAAAGGTTCTTAAGGGTTTGAAAGGATTCCTCTTGTTCAGGGCCCCAAACAAAAGGTTTCTCCTTTTGGGTTAGAGTAGTAAGAGGAACAACGATTTTTGAGAAATCTGCGATGAACCGACGGTAATAACCCGCCAATCCCAAGAAGGAACGTATTTCAGATACAGACTTAGGCGTACTCCAATTATTCACTGCCTCAATCTTAGAAGGGTCAACATGAGGTAGTAAAATGATTTGATCAAAGCATTTAATACTCCCTCCGTCCCATTAAAAGTGTCATATTTTGAATTTTCAAAGTCTTTATTTATAAACTTTGACTTTAATTATATATTTTTTATGTTATATAAAACTTGATGAAAATTAACCCGATAAAAACACTTGTAAAACACACTCAAATTATATAACTTTCATCAAGTATTATCTAACACAAGAAAATTATTTAAGGTCAAAGTTTATAAATAAAAACTTTGAAAATTCAAAATATGACACTTTTAATGGGACGGAGGTAGTATCAATTAATAATGCATATAAGTTGAAATTTAATTATTGTGATGGTGTGTTATTAACTAATCAAAATCATTATCTACAAATTGACATTGATGATTCTCAAATATATTTCCTTTCTTTTAACTTCAAAAACTATATTAAGTTGGCTGACTTCAAAGCTTCATTTGACTTCAAAGCTTCATTTAAATTTTTGTGTATTACTGTTTATACAAATTGTATTCGAAGACCCACTTCAAGCCGTTATGAACAAAAAAAAATCCCACTTGAAAGTTAAAATGACTCGATTCAGTTTAAAACGTAAGAAAACGTTTTTTTTTCTCAAATAACCAAAAAAAAAAAGATTCTTTTCAAAATAAAATAACGTTTTAAAAACAAATACTAGTAGTAATAATAATTAAAGATAACAAAATCAGGGTCGGATGTAGACCTAGTTAGGGGTTTCCTAGGAACCCGTCCGGTTCGTAATTTATAGTGTTAAGTTAAATAAAAAATTCTAAAGGAACTCTTTAATATTTTTTTAGGGGAACCCTATAAACAAATCTATTAAGTGGAGCATTGGTAAACATGTGCGCCAGTTAAACTTGTATGTTCTGAGTTCGAATCTGGTCAGCAGGTTTGTTCTTATTGCAGTTATTTTTTAGTACATTTAATTGAAATTGGTTATTAGCGTTTGTGATTATTTGGTTCCTATACATAAGCTGTTTCGATCGATTGATTATTGTTCATTTGATTGGTGCATAAAAATGTGTTGAAAGTTACCCCTCATTATGCTTAATGTTTTCAAAACTGATCTCTAATGGCGAGCGGGTTCGAGCAATGCAGGGGCGGAGCTACCTTATGCCGGGGGCAACGCCCGCTACGGCTTGGCGCGGAAAAATTAGTGTAAATTTTGGAAAAATTTGAGGTTTTTTCGATTTCGTTACGGCTTATTTATAAAACGTTACGGCTTGGCGGATTTTCTAGATCCGCCACTGGAGCAATGCATTTTTATCTTTTATAGTCAGATGTATCACTTAACTCTAACTTCAGTAACTTCCTTAGGTTGTGAGATAAAGATTGATATTTAAACTTTTTAGTTCTAGATTGTGATATGATAGCTAGCTGATTGATATCTGTTTCCTAATAGGGGCTGATTGTTGAAGGTAGGAAACAAATAAACAATCAAAAGTTAGATGGTAATTTTGGAATTTTAATAGCCCGTGTTCTATTCTTTTTTTTATATGTTGTTTAAAATATAATGTTTTTAAACTTTTGTTTGATTTGCAGTGAGGTACAATTGATTTCAAAGGATGTGTAACTCATGGACCATGGGATGGTTCAAAGGGGAAAAATGGGTTTATATGCCTCAAGGCTCTATTGAATAGATAATTGTTCAACATGGAACTGTTGTTGATTTTATCGAATTCCAAACCAATTGCACTTAAGGTGAACCTAAGCGCTCTTTATATGGTGATAAGGTTAGCGGGACTACCAGCAAAGTAATCACGGTAACTTGTATTATCGGCCACTACATTACTATAGGTAGTTGGTTTGTTGAAAGGGAGTTCTGACAACAAGTTTCGATATCAATGTTTCTAAAATATGAAACCTCGTAGTAGGGAACTATAGGTATGTTTTTTTTATTCGTAAAGGTCATCTTATTTATGTTATGTATTTTAAAATTCATGACGATGTTTTTTTCATTATTGTATCGTATTTTTATCATGTGATGAACCTTACCCGACTCGAACCGTCGAACTGACCTGTATTATTTTATGTTCGGACATATGATATTGGTACATTTAAAAAAGTGAACCACTTGGAGAAATTTTTTGGATCCACCACTGAACAAAATGACAAAAAAAAAAGGTTTGAATTGTATTAATGTGAAAGTTGAAGGAGAGGGTACGTTCAGTATAAAAGGAGTTTTGTAATACGTTTGACAAAGAATAGAAAGGAAAAGTGAGTTTTACCATTACGTATTTCATGTTTACATATGTATATTTGATGATTATTAAGGTTTTATATATTGGAAAGATATGATTATTAAGGTTTAATATGTAGGAAAGATTTTTTTTTTCGTACAAGACAATTAGGCTAGGTGTGGTCATGACTCCCATGACCACAATGACCCTCTACGTCAGTGTCATGTCACCCAACTCTAATTCATCATTCAAAACCACTACCTTAAAAGGTGTGATCATGACCCAAACCACTATCCCCTTATTTATTTTATTTTTTTCTAAAGAAAAAGAAAAATAAATCTTGGAAAATGGAAAAGAGGACCATGGTTGCCTTTGTTTAATCCATGCGAACCATGGTGGATCAGGCAAAGGGTGGTGTAGCCTTCCAACTTCCAACTTCCATTCATGTTCCTACGTGGCAAATCCACACTCTTTTAACTCACATGATATCTTTCCTTTTTTTTTTTTGAAAGTTTGCCCCACATCTTCTATAGGAGCATTTTAAGGACACATTATAATGTCCGGAGCATGCTACGTGAGTGTCTTGTGACTTCAACACGTTATGGTTGGAGTATGAGAATTGAGATGTACCCATAGCAAGCATTAAATGTGGAGAAATATACAATAAAACATATGTCCAAGCACACGAACTAAAGAAAACTAACACTTAACATATAGGCCTGTTGAATAAACCTTGGACATCTCGTCACGCTTGACAGCGCCATATCTAGCATCGTGGGAAACCATATAGGTCGTTCACAACAATTGTGACAAAACAGTCCAAACGAACCTTATCCGAAAAGTACATCTCTTCTAAAGGTAAGAGTTCATCCGGTTCTCAATTGTTACTCAATGTTTATTGCTTTCTGAGAGGCTTAGATGGTGTGCGGGGAGGACTTCTCCACAGGGCTCGTGATTTCGCAGGGCATATGGTTTAAAAAAATCCGATATATATATGTTAATTTTTTTAAAATAGTAAACTAATACCAATTTCAAGTAAGGCTCATTTACAAATCATTTTTTTATGATTTAGACTTTAGAATTTAGACCAACCCATTACTAATTGAAAATGAAGTCTTAGATAATATAACTGTGAAGAGTTGATCCACCAATTTGATATGAAGAATGCAAGGATGGTTGAACGAATCATTGGTTAGCTATTAGTTTATTAGTTATTACGGTATGTAATGTAACTCATTTGAATACTATAATTTTCTCATTTTTCGTAATTGCATTGTTCATCGAATACTACGATTTTCTCATTTTTTCATAATTCCATTGTTTATCGTTAAGGCATAAGGGCATATTTTTCGAGGTCGAACAGGGTAAATGAATTCTCAGAGACGCCACTGATTGCTTTCTTACACTTTCTTCCTCAATCTCTCAAAACACTACACCAATTTTCAAACTTGGTCGCTTGTAAATAAGCCTAGGAGAACGTTTATGCTAGAAGATAAGCATTGTTGTAGAACTTCAAACCCAAGTTGCATATAGCAACAACTTTCTTTCAACTACATGTTGGTTTTCAGAGGTTGGCAGATCAAATACAACTCATGCATTCACGAATTGAGATGAACACAATCTCTTTAACTGGAAACGTTTTAAATTCTTTTTTTCGGTTACTTAACTGCTACTCTAAGATTAAGTGTACACAACAAAACATTAATGTCTATAAAGTTACACCTAAAGTACGACACACGTTGTTTTTTTAACTTTTAATATTTAACATAAAATATTTAATTTGTTTATATTTGGTTATATAATCTATTATATATAATAAATGAAAGTTATTTGGGCCACGCGTCACTTGATTAGGGCATCCTCAGTTCTCTTTTCCCGCCCAACAGTGTCATCCCCTTTTCCTTATATAACCTCTCTTCTCACTTCTAATCTTTGTTTACAAACGCCTAGGGTTCTTTCTCTCTCTATATTCAGGCGATTCAAATTCAAATTTCACAAACCCTGCAAATTATTGAGATAATTCTTTCCATCCAAACCTTAATCTTCTTCAGACGCCACCATAAAATCTTCGTTTGTTCATCGATTACTTCATCAAAAGGTTTGTTCTTATTTTTAGTTGAAATACTTTCATGATTTCCTCTTATTTACACTAATCCTAATTTCTACTCGTAATCTAATCATATGGTTCCACCATAAAATCTTTGGGCGATTATGGTTCTTGCTATTTAAATGAAGAAGTTGTAGTCGACGGTAGTGTATTCATGTATGTCCCTGTTTTTTTTTTCAATCCATTGTTGGTTATGATTGCGTTTATTGTTGCGGCTTATACTTGAACAATTTTTTATAGTCCTAATTTTTTTGAATATCCGATTAATATGTAGTTATTATGCATGTTATGATAGACATATATGTTTCTAAAAAAAGTGATCTACATTTCCTGTATCTACCATTTGTGTTATCTATTGTTGATTTTATTGGATTTCACTTTGCTCATATATTTATCTTATTCTGATTTATGATATACCATCTGATGTATTCTCATGTGTATTTAAAAAAGTTGAATTTATTTTGATTAGTACTTGGTATACTGTTTTTAAGTTTTTCTTTTGAATAGACACAAGTCACTATCCTGTTTTTCTATACAATTTATACAGCTGTTGATCGTTCTTGTATATTTGTGATACTTAATCGGAAAAGTAGGTTTTAAGTTTTAATTATATGATTTGATGTAAATATATATATATATATATATATATATATATATATTTCGATATGATAAGAAATTACATGTATTCTCACCTTTTTGATGTTGTCTATTGTTATTTTGATATATATTAGTTGTATCATCTTTTATTTAGATGTATTGCATACCTTAATGCATTGTATTCATTTGTTTCTTAATGTTATTGATGTTGATTATATATTATTGATACTGTTACAGTTTTATGTGAGAATGATTTATGGATTTCCGTGTTACCTTCAAAGCAGTAAAAGGAAATGTTTGGTTAGTAGTTTTATCCGATCTTAGTTTAACACTTAATTTTAATTTTTTGGTATGATAATTAGCAGTAAAAGTGTTTCTTTTATTTATGCTTAGATTTTGCCAAAACAGTATCAAAATTGGATTCAACAGTTTAATTATCCAATTGGAAATACAAATATCCGAACCACAGCTGGAAATGTTTTTAAAGTCAAGATCTATCCCCTAAGCAATGGCAGATATTATTTTTATAATGGTTGGTGTCAATTGGTAGACAGTTTGAAAATACCTTCAGATTCATGGTTGATATGTCATTATGAAGAAGCTTTACAAAGTTTCAGAATATTGTATTTTTATCAAGACATTGCTCTTTCTCCTTGTGAAGAGTTTTACTACAAACCATCTGGTAACGAAGATTATGTAGTATGTAACTTCGAATATTATTCATCATGTAATTTTATTGGAGATACAATTGTTTATTTGTTGTGTTTTATTTTTTTACTTAATTTTCTGATATACTTTTACTAATGTACTATATAATGTGTTTTATTCTGATTGTAGAGTATTAATCGTTCTTTTGTTCATCACAAGATGTTAAACACTATTCCTTTATATTCGGTCGTTATTAAAGGATCTGAAAACCAGAACTGGTCTGTAGGGGTGGAAGATATCAACAATGAACTTTACATAATTACCGGATGGAAGGAGATAAAGAATGACTTGTCATTAACTGCTGATCATCTCATTGTCTTTGAGATGATAGATCTTCAGACTTTTCATATCACGGTTTTCAATTGTGCTACCTGTGATTTAGTGCTTCCACCTGAGGTTTGTGCTGTTGTTAAACAAAAGGTGATAGAAGAGATTGTGTTGAGTTCAGATAGTGAAGCTGTACAGGACGTCGTTGATGTCAATAATAGTGGTATGGTTGTTGGGAATGAAGATGATCAGATCGTACCTCTTTCTTTCCGTGTGGACGGTCATTTTGTAAGTTTGTGATGATGAGTTTACTAATATATAATACTTTAGTCAGATTTTAAAGATGTGTTAATTCTTTGTTTATTGAATTGTTCGTTGTTTGTTACAGCACCTTTTTAAAAAACAGGCTGAAGATCTTGGACTGAATCGTAAGATGGGTTTGAAGATTGTGGACGTGGCTGGTGATGTTTGGAATATTCAAGCTGCTATAGGTTCATCTCGAGGTCAACCAAGATATTATCTGCAAGGAATGAGAAAGTTTGTGAGAGATGAAGGCATGGTTTCAGGTCAAGCATTTACACTTAACTTTGTGAAAGGTAAAAAGTTTTTTATGTTCGGATGAATGTTTGTGGTTTGAAGAAGGCAAATGCAGAAGCATACATTGAACTAAATTTTCGGGTTGTAGTTGTTTGCTTTTCGAAACTGATACTAGACTTGTTTGTTTAGTTTTGAAGTTGTGATTCTAAAACTATATATGTACATGTAAATTATTAGCTCCATGTCTAACGGAAACAATGTGGAGTTGTGAACTAAAAACAATATACTCCGTTTTACTTTTGGTCAACATCTGATTGACTTTTGGTCGTATTAATAACAGTATAAGATGGTTGATGTAATGCGGTCGTATTAATAACCAATGGTAATTAATTAATCTAAATAACTTTCCCGAGCCCGGGAAGCAATCCCGGGTAAAAACCTAGTCTATTATATATAATAAATGAAAGTTATTTGGGCCACGTGTCACTTGATTAGGGCATCCTCAGTTCTATTTTCCCGCCCAACAGTGCCATCCCCTTTTCCTTATATAACCTCTCTTCTCACTTCTAATCTTTGTTTACAAACGCCTAGGGTTCTTTCTCTCTCTATATTCAGGCGATTCAAATTCAAATTTCACAAACCCTGCAAATTATTGAGATAATTCTTTCCATCCAAACCTTAATCTTCTTCAGACGCCACCATAAAATCTTTTTTTGTTCATCGATTACTTCATCAAAAGGTTTGTTCTTATTTTTAGTTGAAATACTTTCATGATTTCCTCTTATTTACAATAATCCTAATTTCTACTCGTAATCTAATCATATGGTTCCAGGGTTGTAGTCATCAAAGTTGAAATCCGCTTAGCTGCGGATAGATTTCTGCCATAAGCTGGTATGTTTGAATATGTTTTGAAATTAGCGTTTTTTTCTAAATGGTGATGATATGAGTATAACATCTGTTGATTATTGATGTTTGAGTATGTTCAGCTATTATTCTTTCTGAAATTAGAGTTTCATTTCCAGTTCTCGAGGTATTATCTGTTTGTAACAGCAGTGGTTCAGCATCTACAGTGGATTCAACATCAGATGTTTGCTATTATTGTTTGATGTTGTTTGCTATTATTGTCTGATGTTGTTTGCTATTGTTGTTTGATGTTGTTTACTATTGTTGTTTGCAGTTGAAGATATCTTAATTAAGGTAATAATTGTATTACATCCTGTTGAAAATTAGAATTGATAAATTTAGGGAAAGTGATGTTGAAAGTTAATAACCCAACAGTGGAGCATTTCATTCCACAGGTTCCATAAATTAAGGGTATTCTCATATAATGATGATGATTGTTCCACGGTTGTTTCCAGTATTATTGTTCCAACATCGTTTAAAGTATGTGTTTTTTGCTACTCTGATTTTCAATTTTGAGTTTTTTTATTTTGAAGTGATATACTCTAATTCTCGGTTTATATTTCAGTCTAATCACAGTTGTTTGAAATTCATACAATCTGCTGCGGGTTATTATAGGTTTGTATTCAAAGAAGCATAAAGTTTAATTAAACACAAAGAAAGATTATTAAATTTATAGTTAAAATAATTTTTGCTTATGTCTAAATGATGATGATGATTATAATTGACTTGTGCAGAAGATGATGATGGAGAACCCACAGTAGAGACTACTAAACGCAAGAAAGGATCTGCTATTGTTGGAAGATAAGATTTTATGTTACTAGAGAGTCTAGAGTAATGGTGTTTCCCACCTTTTTTGTATTAAAAGAAGCATAAAGTTTGTTTTAAAGGAGCTCTTTATGAACAAAGACTGATGAGGCCTATCCACTGTTGAAGACAAGGTCCTGTTAAAGACAAGCACTTTATGTACCTAGAGTTTGATTAATCAAAGGAAAACGACTGTTTAGTATCAGCAGTGGTTCAGCATCTACAACGGATTCAAATTTAGTATTTAATTATCAGTGGTTCTTATGTAACTTTAGTATTTCATTATGAGTTTGTTTCATGTTGTAAGAATCAGTGAATTCTCAGGTAATAGATTGCTTTGCCGGATTAGATTATGTGTTAAATTATAGTTCTTTAAGTGATTGTTTCGTTTTCTTGAATTCTATGTAATTTTGTAAAGAAGTACAATAACAAACAGTGGTTTTAACATCTGTTTGCAATTTGGTCAATAGTTAATGGAAACCCCTGTTAGGTTGAACAGTAGATGTTATTAACTTAAACATCTGTTCAGGAAAACGACTGTTTGCACTTTATGTACCTAGAGTTTGATTAATCAAAGGAAAACGACTGTTTAGTATCAGCAGTGGTTCAGCATCTACAACGGATTCAAATTTAGTATTTAATTATCAGTGGTTCTTATGTAACTTTAGTATTTCATTATGAGTTTGTTTCATGTTGTAAGAATCAGTGAATTCTTAGATAATAGATTGCTTTGACCGATTAGATTATGTGTTAAATTATAGTTCTTTAAGTGTTTGTTTCGTTTTCTTGAATTCTATGTAATTTTGTAAAGAAGTACAATAACAAACAGTGGTTTTAACATCTGTTTGCAATTTGGTCAATAGTTAATGGAAACCCCTGTTAGGTTGAACAGTAGATGTTATTATCTTAAACATCTGTTCAGGGTTAAACAGATGTTTGGGGTTTAACAGATGTTTGGCACTAAACCAAACATCTGTTTAAGGTCAACATCTATTTGAGTATTGGTCCTGTTGTGAAATTTGTTTGAACCAACAGTGGGTTTAAACCACCAGATAAACATCTCTTTATGTGCAAACACCTGTTTATGGTCAAACTTCTGTTTATGGGCAAACTTCTGTTTAAGGCGAAACATATGTTTCTTCAAAATCTGTTGACCATTGACTGACCAAACATCAGTGTTTAAAAAACTGTTGGGTATCCACTGATAGGAAAAATAGCCACTGCTCACTTTTTTTATTGTTGGCATCTATTGATATTGACCATCAGTTGTTTTCCTAAAAAGCAGCCACTGCTCACTTTTTTGTTATTGATGGTGTTAATTAGTGATAGATTGAAATTATCAAATAAAAACTAGAATTACAATGAAATTACCATTTTACCTCATCTTTACATACCAATGAGGTAAGATTTCCTCCAACATTGTTATGATCATACAATTTAAAAAATTCTTTATAACTATTTGTTGGAAATCAAATCAGTAATTAATGCTAATTTCTTGAGCTTTGGACATTTAAAACATGCAAAATGTGAATTTCAAACTCACGGTTTAAAAATTAGAAAAGTCATCATGACAATGACAGTTGCTTTCAAATCATCATCAGTAATTACTGATAATATCAGTAATTACAGAAAAGTCATAATGACAATTGACGTTCGGTATCTACTGATAGGAAAAAAATAGTCACTGGTCACTTTTTTATTCTTGACATCCATTGATATTTACCATCCATGGTGTTAATTAGTGATATATTGAAATTATCAAATAAAAACTAGAACTAAAATGAAATTACCATTTTACCTAATCGTTACATTGCAATGAGATAAGAGTTCCTCCAATATTGTTTTCCTGATGAAATTTAATGTTAAATTAAAAAATAAAAAAAATACTTGATGGGTATTTGTTGCAAATCAAATCACTAATTAATGGTAATTTCTTCAGCTTTAGACTTTTAAAATATGCAAAATATGAATTTCAAACTGACGGTTATTATCTCTTAATTAAAGTTAAAATAAATATTAGAAAAGTCAAAATCACAATTGCTTTCAAATCAGATCACTGATAATATCAGTAATTTTGAAATTTTGAAATTAAATTTATGCAAGATGGTAATTTAGAATTGACGTTCTCTTTTTTTTTTCCCCTACTTTGCATATGATTACTAATATTTATTTACTTTAATAAGGAGGGATATAAAGATATACACTACTTACCTTTCAGTTCCCAATAAACATCAGTTCCCAATAAACATCATCACAATTGCGGTCAAATCAAATCAGTAATTACTAATAATATCAGTAATTTTGAAATTCAAAATTCAAACCATATATATTTTTATCCTTAATGTTAAATTAAAAAATAAAAAAAAATACTTTTTGACTATTTGTTGCAAATCTAATCAATAATAATTAATTGTAATTTCTTGAGCTTTGGACTTTTAAAATATGCAAAACTAGAATTTCAAACTGACGGTTATTATCTCTCTGTAATTTTGAAATTTTGAAATAAAAAATATGTAAAAGGTAATTTAAAATTGACGTTCTCTTTTTTTTTTCCTACTTTGCATATTTCAGTTCCCAAAAAACATCATAACAATTGCTTTCAAATCAAATCAGTAATTACTAATTAATATTAGTAATTTTGAAATTCAAATTTCAAACCATATATATTTTTATTATTCTATAAATAAGATACAATTATCTGGTTTCACATTCAAATCTCGCTCGCTCATATATGTGACCGTATCTTTCTCTCTCAAATGCATCTTTCTTGTGATTTAGCAGCTAATTTCCCATTACACTTCTTTGTTCGAATGTTTGTTGATAATGTTTACATGTTATCGTTCCTGTATCATTGTTCCAACATCGTTGTTTCAATGTAAATTCGCATCCCACATCAACCTTTCAACATCGATGCCGCAGTATAATTGTTGCAACATCGTGAAAGGTTGCATGTGTTACCTTTTTTGATGACAGAGATGCAACTTTAAAGTTACATGTGTCATTTTTTATTTTTTTTTATTTCCGTTAAATCCAAAGTCACGTTTTCTTGCTCCAGGAAGATTTTCTTCTTTTAAAGAAAGTATACATTCGTCCAAAGCTCGTGAAAACTCAAATGTGCAATAAAAATGAAAAAGACACGTTTGAATTTTAGATTAGTTTCTTATTCTTATTTGTGTTGTCAGTAATATGGAGTGTGGTGATAGAGACGTGCAGTTTATGGCGATGCTGAAGGACATACATCAAGAGGTTCAGCAATAGATGTAGTGGAAACTAAAGTTTATTAGTTCTTGCTGTTATTCTTAGATTTGAACTTGAATATTGTTCAGTATGTCATGTAATTATTGGACTTTTAGTTTTAAGGTCCTGAATAAATGATTAAATATAATTTTAAGAATCTTTGTTGTGTTTTATTTTTACTTATTATTTATTGTTTCAGTAATATTTAGATTATGTTGATGTTGAATTGTGTCTGAAGATCTGTTTGGTAAGTCAACAGAGGATTAATAGTGTCAAGGATTTGTTTAATGGTCCAACTCTGAAAGGGTGGTGTGGTTATAACAGCTGATCATGCTAAGGACTGTTATAATTAATTCCTGCTCCATATAAAGACTGATGGGCTTATTGTCTCATGAGGGCTATGCACTGTTGAAGGCAAAGTCCTGTTAAAGACTAGCACTTATGGCGTAGTTATAACAGCTTCTACAGCGGATTCAACTTTAGTATTTATGTATCAGTTTTTCTTATGTAACAGTGTTTAGGACAAACATTGGTTCTCTATACTTTATCTCTCGAGACAAACCTATACAAACTCAAAGATTAACCATTGCCCAACAACAAAAGTGGTTCATCATCAACAGTAGATATTCTATCTTTGTTTTTGTTAACAGTATTTATATGTCCAAACTGTTAATATTATATCTCTGTTTATGTTAACAGTATTTATTTAATTTCAAACATCTGTTTATGTTCAAACAGATGTTTCAGGTCGAATATTTATTTAATTTCAAAATTTTGTTTATGTCTAGATTAGATGTTTAACATTATTTAATTTAAAACATTGTTTTAATGATAAAATGGCAAGTTAAATTAGAAAATAAAAAATATTCTTGATGACTATTTGTTGCAAATTAAATCAATATCTATCCACTGTTAGATAAAAAACAACTACTGCTCACATTTTGGAGGTTGACATCCACTGAATAAAAGTGAAGTACACTTGGATGATTATTAAGCTCCTCATTTTGATTGTTTGGGTATAGTATTCTTCAAATTGGTCTTTTCTTGCAAACAGTTTTTAATGTCAAACATTTGTTTAAGCGCAAACATGTGATTGTTAAATGTTATCCACTGCTGAAGGCCATCCTCTGTTTCTTCATAAACAACTGTTGACCACTGACTGACCAAACATCTGTGTTACATTTTGTTGGGTATCCACTGATAGTTAAAAAATAGTCACTGCTCCCCTTTTATTGTTGACATGCACTGAAATTTACAATCATTGGTTTTTTTAAAAATCATCCACTGCTCACATTTTTATTGTTGATGTGGTTAATTAATTATAGAATGATATTATTAACTGAATACTAGAATTACAATGATAGGTTAACTATATTATCTAATCGTTACATTACAAAGAGATAAGAGTTCCTCGAATATTGTTTTAGTGATATAAATTAAAGTTAAAATAAAAAATAAAAAAAACTGTTGTATAAAATCAGTGTTTTAACACACTGATGGCTATCCACTGCTAGCAAAAACTTACTCACTGTTCTCATTTGTGACTGTTGCAAACCACTGTTATTGTTCCATCAGTGGTTTCCTACCAACTGTCCTCCATTATCATCAGAGGTTGGCACGTGGACAGTACATAGCGGTAAGATCTATTAGTAACCGATGCCACGTCAGCATTCACTATTTCACCAAAAAAAAAACCCCTGATCAAAACCCCCAAACAGTGTTTTGACTGTCGAATCGAATTCTAAATTCTTTTCTCAAAGCAGTTATCATCCATTTCTCTCAAAATCACTCATCCTCTTCATCGTTTTCTTCCTCTCGCAATCATAATCAAATCACGATGTCTCTCCCACGCAAATCCACACATAACTACTTAGGTCTACTTGAAAACCCAGTCACACCAAAACCTTCAATTCCATCATTGATGTTCTGTCTTCTTCAAAGTACAAAACTTTGTTGACTTGTGATGCTCCGATCTACATGGATACCCAGCAAGAATTCTGGAAAAATGCTAAATTGGAAACTAAGGATAAAAAGCCCTTAGCCATCAATTCTTCTATAAAGGACGTTCCAGTCACAATAACACCTCAAACCATTTCGGAAGTTTTTGAACTCGATGATCTTAAAGGTAAAACATCTTTCCCTAAAGAAGAGTATCAAACGTTTTTCATTCAAATGGGTTATGAAGAGGAAATCAAAAAAGACACTTTAGAAAAAGGCAGTTTTCCTCCTGCCACAAGGTTTTTGTTTCATACCCTACTAATGTGTGTCTCAAACAAGACCACTGCTTTCAATGAAATCCCATTGAAGATTCAATATCTAGGTTATGCTATATTACACGGTGAAAATTTTAACTATTCCCAGGTAATCTTCAATTATCTTGTTTGAAATGTTAATAAAAAGGCGTTTTTGCTCTTTCCAAGGTTTTTAAGTTACTATTTTAAAAAGAAATTTTCAGAAGATAATGCCCATGTGCTTATCCAGGGTAATCCTTTTTCAATTAAGAGCCTCACTACTGAAACCTTTACAAGGATTTCAAAACTTTCCAAAACACAACCAGAGGTTCCTGAGCAGACTTCAGCAGCTACCACTGCTCCTCAGGCACCTGCTGTTGAGCCCACTGCTCAAGGTGATGATAGCAATAAAACAACTGCTGTTAAACCCCCACCTAAAACCACCAAAAGACCAAAACAGAAAAAATCACAAAAGGCCCCCAAACCCAAAACAAAGGTAACTCTGGAAGATGAGATCCCAGAGCAACTACCAGTGACAACACAAAAGTCACCAATAACCACTGCTGCTACTACCTCACAGCAGTTGGAAGAAAGATCTCAACCTGAGCCTCAAACTCCTCCTGCTTCTTCTAAAAAAGAGCAGGTTGTAATAATAGGGACACCAAATTATGATGCTCTGGAATCACTTGATTCCATCATCCACAGCCCACTGCCCGGGGCAAATTCGCTTTCTACACCTATCCTCACTTCTCAAATCCCCCCAGAAACAAAACTTTTGTTGGATGCAGTTGATTTAGCCAGGACACAAACCAGTTCTTCTCAAACACCTGTTAATGAGAATATACCTCAACAAGTGATTGGGTCTGGTGTCTCAATCATTGCTAACCCACCAACAACTGAGGAGGTTACACTGCAGGAAATACAAGTACTTCCTGTCAGTAGTTCAATTGGAGCAGCAACTACAGGTGTTGGATCCACTGATCTACACCTGGCCAGTTGTTTCATCAATAAGACTCCTCTGAAGGCAATTTCCTCTCCAGCAACTGTGATATCCGCTGCTGTCTTTGTTCCAACCCCTGGTTCTATTAAAAGGATCCCAAATGCTGAGGAAAGAAGTCCCCAGTACCAAGAAAAAGGGGCATCTGTGGATGACTTTTGGGAAACTTTCCCTAAGTCAACTGCTGATACAACCACTGCCAGTGGGAAATCAGATGATCCCATTAACTTGGGTGATGGTTTAATGTACAAGGAATTGAGGGAGAGGGTTAAGAAATTGGAAACTTCTGTTGCAGATATTAAGTCAATGCTCCAACAGTTGTTACAAGCCCAAAAGGCAATGCCCACTGCAGCACCAGATACAACATCTGCTCCATCATCTGCTGCTACTCCCATTGAGCTTTGGAGTTTATTTCAACCTGTGCTTCACCAACAAAGGGCATATTCTGATCATCAACATGAAATACAGATTCAAAAGATCAGAAATATGATGGAAGCTAGGTTTATGGATACACAAGCAGACATAAAGGCATTGAAGGCCCACTCGCTGAAAACCACTGGTTCTGCTCCTCCTACTATCATCTTTGTGGACAACCCACCACCAGCTGATGCCAAAAAGTGGGAGAAAATGAAGCAGCTAAAGAAAAAGGGATATGAAGATGGTTTGTACATTGCACCAGACAAATCCACTATGCTTGCAGAGATACCTAAGCCAGATGGTACTAAAAAGGTTGATGTAACCACAAATGCCATTTCTGATGCAAAAGGAATGGTAAAAAGGGATATGGAGGCAAAGGATAAAGCAAGGTGGGAACAGAAGAAAAGAGTTTGTATGGAGAAGGATGAGCAGGGTGTTTCTGAGGCCAAGAATGAAGAAAATCCTGAGCCTAAAAGAAAACAGCCCACTAGAAAAGTGAAGGAACCCAAATCCACACCTCCCAAAAGCTCCACACATCAAACCTCAAAACGAGCAGATGTTAAAACATATGTTATATCGACAGCTGTAGGTACTTCAGTTGTTTCAACATATGTTACACCAACAATTTGCACCACTTCAACACAAATTCAATCCACTGCCTTACCACAAATCCCATTACCATAAAAAACATCCTCATTACTACCAACACCACCTGCCAAAAAGGAAAATACTTCAGGTGACACATCATCTGTTGTAATGGTAACAGTGGTTGAAACACCAGTTGTTTCAACAACTGTTAGTCAACCATCTACCACTCAAATCACTACCACTCAACGCACCAAAACACCACCAACCTCTCCAAAACATAAAAGGAGAAGGATAATTCTGAATGTTGATCCTTCAACACCGCAAACATCCACCCAACCATTGTCCCTTGTTACCATTCCCAATGTTGTCCCATTCTCTTCAGCACAAGTTTCAAATTCAAACACCGCCATTCTTCCTGCAGGAGTCCTGTATCCATTAGAACTGGAAGCAGTTAGAGAGGAGATCATATCCTTCTACTCTGAAGATGACACTGCTAAAAGGAACTTGCCATCTGTTCAAGGATATCCAAGGCCTAATAACATTAATGAATACTTGAAGTTAAAGGCTCAACAAGCAGAGGATATCTCCAAAAGAAATACACAAGGAAAATCTGACAGAGAGATTCAAACATTTTACCAGCATTTGCTAACCCAAGTGAAAATTTTGGAGCAGTTTTCAAAAGATCTCTGTCAAAATTTATCAGAAAGAGCTGATGAAACTTTGAGGAAAGATTATATTGATTATATCATGGCTTACAAAACATACAAGGGAGAAAAGTACAAGTACAAAGAATGGACCATCAGTGAGCTAGAAAGTGAAACAGCCAGAATTCAAGATATGATCAAAAAGAAGGTGAAGCAGACTCCTCCTATCTGGGCAAAGTTTAAGAAAAATGTACCAGATAGGTCTCTGCAGCTGAAGAGAATGAAAGAAGAGTTAATAACAGCTAATTTTGGGTCAAAGAACCAAGTGTCAAGGTGGAAAGAGGATAAAGTGTTTTTCTCTTACAAAAAGCTGGAAGAATTAAGAAAGAAAGATCCTAATGTTCCCCAAAAGCCTGTTTACCCTGAAGCAGTGGTTCCAGCTAAGCCAAAAAAGCTACAAATCAGGAGATCCTAATACAGATTCGTTGGACTTTGAATTACAATTCAAAGGGCAAGTCAGGGAATTATTGATGAGGCAATAAAGATTCACAATGGAAATCTGATATTTGGGTTTGTGTTTTACAGTTTATAGCAGAGTTAAGATTACTAGGTGTGGTAATGTTTGCGGTTATATAAGAAATTTTATGTATTTGTGAATTTGGTAAGTAACTGAATTGACTTTGAAAGTCAAAGGTGAAAGAAACATGGTTGACTTCACTATTGGCATTGTTTGTTAATCCTGTTTTGTAGTAAAAATACTCTTTGAGCTTTTTTTTGAGCTGTTTAATTTGTTATCCTTTTAGTGAATTTTCTTTTACAGTTGACCCATCTAATATAAAACACATGATTAAATCATATGGTCAAATTGTTAAGGGTCTTGATGATTTAAGTTGCTAATTGTGTGCTGTCTATTAGCAAATTATTTGTAATTTATGTTAACAGTGTTTATATTTTAACAGATGTTGACCAAAAGTCGAACAGATGTTGGCGAATAGTGAAACAGATGTTGACCTCAAGCAAATGTTTGGTTTGTGGCCAAATATCTCTTTATGAGCAAACATCTGTTTAACTTCAAACATTTGTTTAAGGCCAAACATATCTTTATTGGCAAATTTTGTTTATGGCCAAACATCTGTTTAAATCCAAACATCTGTTTAAGTCCAAACATCTGTTTAAGTCCAAACAACTGATATAGAACGCCAAACATTTGTTTAAGCCTCAACATCTGTTTAGGTCTAAACAGATGTTTAAATATCTGTTCAAAACACTGCTCAATCTAACATGGGTTTCCATGCATCTGTTAACTAAAAGTCAAACAGATTTTCAAACCACTGATTGACTTATCGAAATTACTGTTGAATACTAAATGAGATGTTGACCAAAACTCAAACAGCGGTTGACCAAAAGTCAAACAGATGTTGACGAAAAAATGGGATTATCCGACCCGGTATGGGATATTTTTAAACTTCTAACATTTTAAAGATCCTCAGAAAATCTCGGTTCATTTCTCTCTCCACGTTTCTTTCTACACTTTCTCCAACAAAATCTGTCATCTTCTTCGATTTCTTCCGATCTTCATCAATATCATCTTGTATAATAATAAAGGTATTGTTAAATAATCTGATTTGTTTTGTATTTTTTATGTTTATTCTTTTAGTTATGAATTCTTTGGGCGATTATGGTTCTTGCTATTTAAATGAAGAAGTTGTAGTCGACGGTAGTGTATTCATGTATGTCCCTGTTTTTTTTTTCAATCCATTGTTGGTTATGATTGCGTTTATTGTTGCGGCTTATACTTGAACAATTTTTGATAGTCCTAATTTTTTTGAATATCCGATTAATATGTAGTTATTATGCATGTTATGATAGACATATATGTTTCTAAAAAAAGTGATCTGCATTTCCTGTATCTACCATTTGTGTTATTTATTGTTGATTTTATTGGATTTCACTTTGCTCATGTATTTATCTTATTCTGATTTATGATATACCATCTGATGTATTCTCATGTGTATTTAAAAAAGTTGAATTTATTTTGATTAGTATTTGGTATACTGTTTTTAAGTTTTTCTTTTGAATAGACACAAGTCACTATCCTGTTTTTCTATACAATTTATACAGCTGTTGATCGTTCTTGTATATTTGTGATACTTAATCGGAAAAGTAGGTTTTAAGTTTTAATTATATGATTTGATGTAAATATATATATATATATATATATATATTTCGATATGATAAGAAATTACATGTATTCTCGCCTTTTTGATGTTGTCTATTGTTATTTTGATATATATTAGTTGTATCATCTTTTATTTAGATGTATTGCATACCTTAATGCATTGTATTCATTTGTTTCTTAATGTTATTGATGTTGATTATATATTATTGATACTGTTACAGTTTTATGTGAGAATGATTTATGGATTTCCGTGTTACCTTCAAAGCAGTAAAAGGAAATGTTTGGTTAGTAGTTTTATCCGATCTTAGTTTAACACTTAATTTTAATTTTTTGGTATGATAATTAGCAGTAAAAGTGTTTCTTTTATTTATGCTTAGATTTTGCCAAAATAGTATCAAAATTGGATTCAACAGTTTAATTATCCAATTGGAAATACAAATATCCGAACCACAGCTGGAAATGTTTTTAAAGTCAAGATCTATCCCCTAAGCAATGGCAGATATTATTTTTATAATGGTTGGTGTCAATTGGTAGACAGTTTGAAAATACCTTCAGATTCATGGTTGATATTTCATTATGAAGAAGCTTTACAAAGTTTCAGAATATTGTATTTTTATCAAGACATTGCTCTTTCTCCTTGTGAAGAGTTTTACTACAAACCATCTGGTAACGAAGATTATGTAGTATGTAACTTCGAATATTATTCATCATGTAATTTTATTGGAGATACAATTGTTTATTTGTTGTGTTTTATTTTTTTACTTAATTTTCTGATATATTTTTACTAATGTACTATATAATGTGTTTTATTCTGATTATAGAGTATTAATCGTTCTTTTGTTCATCACAAGATGTTAAACACTATTCCTTTATATCCGGTCGTTATTAAAGGATCTGAAAACCAGAACTGGTCTGTAGGGGTGGAAGATATCAACAATGAACTTTACATAATTACCGGATGGAAGGAGATAAAGAATGACTTGTCATTAACTGCTGATCATCTCATTGTCTTTGAGATGATAGATCTTCAGACTTTTCATATCACGGTTTTCAATTGTGCTACCTGTGATTTAGTGCTTCCACCTGAGGTTTATGCTGTTGTTAAACAAAAGGTGATAGAAGAGATTGTGTTGAGTTCAGATAGTGAAGCTGTACAGGACGTCGTTGATGTCAATAATAGTGGTATGGTTGTTGGGAATGAAGATGATCAGATCGTACCTCTTTCTTTCCGTGTGGACGGTCATTTTGTAAGTTTGTGATGATGAGTTTACTAATATATAATACTTTAGTCAAATTTTAAAGATGTGTTAATTCTTTGTTTATTGAATTGTTCGTTGTTTGTTACAGCACCTTTTTAAAAAACAGGCTGAAGATCTTGGACTGAATCGTAAGATGGGTTTGAAGATTGTGGACGTGGCAGGTGATGTTTGGAATATTCAAGCTGCTATAGGTTCATCTCGAGGTCAACCAAGATATTATCTGCAAGGAATGAGAAAGTTTGTGAGAGATGAAGGCATGGTTTCAGGTCAAGCATTTACACTTAACTTTGTGAAAGGTAAAAAGTTTTTTATGTTCGGATGAATGTTTGTGGTTTGAAGAAGGCAAATGCAGAAGCATACATTGAACTAAATTTTCGGGTTGTAGTTGTTTGCTTTTCGAAACTGATACTAGACTTGTTTGTTTAGTTTTGAAGTTGTGATTCTAAAACTATATATGTACATGTAAATTATTAGCTCCATGTCTAACGGAAACAATGTGGAGTTGTGAACTAAAAACAATATACTCCGTTCTACTTTTGGTCAACATCTGATTGACTTTTGGTCATACTAATAACAGTATAAGATGGTTGATGTAATGCGGTCGTATTAATAACCAATGGTAATTAATTAATCTAAATAACTTTCCCGAGCCCGGGAAGCAATCCCGGGTAAAAACCTAGTCTATACTATATAATAAAAGAAACCTGATTTGGGACACATGTCATTCAATGAGGGCATCAATAATTTATTTGATAAATTTTAAATTAAAAGAATTTAAATATTATATTAGAATTTTATTTTGATTGTAAATATAAAGTCTAAAATGTGTTTTAAATCTAATCTATAATTTATGGATTTAATTTTGATTTGAAATTATTAAACAAAAACCCATCAAATTAGTAACCATTTAATCAATTTCATAAGTTTTACTTTCCCTTCAAGAATCAAATCAGATTTTTGTCATAATTAAAGTTTTGTCAAGAATATAAAAAATCATTATTTAATATTCAATATATTACATCAAATATTTAGAATTAAACTCCACTTCATTCTAAATACCAGGTATGTTTTTTTACTCTTCATATGCTATGCATATTATCTATATCACATAGAAAACATCATGTTTTTTTAGATAAGTTTACCATGTCAAATAAGTAATATGCATATTATCTGTCACATAGAAAACATCATGTATTTTTAGATAAGTTAGATATATGTGTTTTAAAACAAGGTAAACTCTTAACATACATATTTTTTCCTATTGTAACTAAGATGTAGAGGTCTGTGAAAGGTGTCTTCACATTCGGAATGTCATAACTTTTTTTTTAAATTTAGATTTACTTAGTTGTCGTATGGTGTCTCATGTTTTTATTTTTATTTTTTCACTTATATATATGTTCCATTAGTTCAATTGTACATGTAAAGTATTACACTATACATAGTATTTTCTCAACTATAGTTAATTGGTTTTATTGATTTAATTTTTGTCTATTTATTTACATTACTTTTATCTGTCTAGAAGTCCCTTTTCAGACCTTTCAAATGGTATGGGACATATTACATTATCAATAGTTTTTAATGGTTTCCTTACTAATTGTGATAAAAGTAATTATTTCGTACAATTCATATTGGTTTATAGCTTTGAATACGAGCATACCTTATATTAATGTTAATGATAGCGAAAGTGAGGAAACTATATTTGGATGGTAGAAAATATAGTATTATGCGAACATTAACCCGTCAGAATAATCTATGACATTTTAGTAATTTTCACTTTGTTATTTGTGGGTTTTAAGTGTATTTTATGTTTGACATTATTGTGTTTTATGACTTTTTATACTTTGTAGGAAAAAAGATTTTGTAGCCAACTCTACTAGTGATAGAATTCTATCACTCCCAATATCCAATCAACTCATGTCATGTCATCACCAACTATTCTATCACTAGTGATAGAATTGTAGTGGCGGTGGTCATCACTAGTGATAGAATTCCATCACTCACAATTTTTTTTAATTTTTTATTTTAAATTAGAAATTAACAATAAAACACTAAAATTATAAATTTCATTAAAATTAAAAGATACTAGTTCAATTTAACATACTATAAATATTTTAGGCTACAATTTAAAACAAAAAAAAAAAAAAACCTACTACTCGTCTGACTCATGAAACTCCAAACCTAGAGAACCTACTAGTTCGATTAAATCGTATCTCAACCGAAAGTGAATTTTTTCATTACGCAATTCTTGTTGGATATTTTGTGGAACTTGAACTTGTGTAGGAGGATTCGGCACCCAATCCGGGGATATTGCACGTCCGTCTTCTTTGATTATCATATTGTGCAATATGATACATGCATACACTATGCTATGTATTGCTTTCTTGTTCATCGCACGAACCGGTAGGTGTAGTATACCCCATCTACCCTTTAAAACACCAAATGTCCTCTCAACATCTTTTCTTGCCGATTCTTGCAATTTTTTGAACACGATTTCTTTAGCCTCGACAGGAAATGAGGGAGCTTTCACAAAAACAGACCATGACGGGTAGATACCATCCACAAGAAAAAAGCCTCGTTTATAATGTCGTCCGTTAACATAGAAAGGAGAGGAAGGTGCGGTACCATCTGTTACGGTTTGAAACAACGGCGACGTGTTCAACACATTGATGTCGTTGTTTGAACCTGGAACACTGAAATACGAATGCCAAATCCATAAATCATTCGACGCCACCGCTTCTAGTATGATGGTTGGTCTTTTGATGTCACCCCTAACATACGCCCCTCGCAACTCTCTTGGACAATTTTTCCACTCGATATGTGTACAATCGATGCTACCGAGCATCCAGGGAAAATGCCATCTAGCCTCATGTGCGGCGTAAATACGTGAGATGTCGTGGCTCGTCGGTTTACGTAAAAACTCTTTACCATACAACTTAATGACCGCGTTGCAAAAAAATTGCAAACATTCACGTGAAGTTCTGGCCGCCATAGCTAGGTATTCATCATATTGATCGGGAGGGTTACCTGTCGCTAGTTGGCGAATGGCGGACGTGCATTTTTGTATCGGCGTGAAACTTGGTTTACCCCTCGCATCGTAACGTTCTTGAAACCATTCCTCGCTTGCTTCGATGTCTCCAAGAATCTTTAAAAATAATTCTTTGGGTAAACGAAACCGATCTCTAAACGTTTCGGCATTGTAGAGCGAATTTTCCACAAAATAATCGTTCATTAACACTTCGTTGGCACGTATACGATCACGGTCTACCATCTTCTTCTTTGGGCAGGACGACTCGGTATCAAGTTCGTTATACACCGACACAAAATATTTTAGCGTCTCATTGTCGGAAGACGACTCGGGATCGCTATCGCTAGACATTGGAAACGTCAAATCCGTAGGGAACTCCATTTGAGAAAGATGAGGATTGTTTGAAATGGGTTTAAAATGGTTTAAAGTGGTTTAAAGATGTAGATTGGTGTGTGTAAAACGGTTTAAAATGGAGATATAAATAGATAAAGGGTTTAAAGGTTTTTTTATTTTTTTATTGAAGTTTACCGTTATTCAACGGTTAAAAACAAGCCAACGTTCGAATTTTTTAAACTTTTCAACGTGTGAAACTTTCAACGCTTTACAAATATAACGCGTTATATTTGTGGTGGCGGCGGTGTTCGTGGTCGTTTAACGCGTGACCGGACGTCCATCACGGACCTCCCCACCTCACCTAACCCTTTAAATCATATAATTATTAAATTTTACAACCGCTAAATGATATTAAAAAAAACGAAAAACAGAATAGTTAAATGTGGTGGTGACAGGAAGTGGCAAACAAGGGTGAGCGGGGCACTTCTTGTAACGCCCAGCGTCCGTAAACCTTAGATATTTGGCAAGATCAGTCCCTGAACGCCTGTAAATTGTCAGTCTTGGACCTTGTGGTTATGTGATATTGATACTTTGGTAATTCTGGTGTGAATCTTAGTGATACTTGATGCTTAACACTATGATACTTGATTCTTTAATCTAGATGCTTGACTCTTGAAACTTAAACTATGAGATTTGATACAGATACTAGACTCATGATGCTTGACCCTTAATACTTAATCTAGATACTTGAATCTTTATGACTTAACTTGATACTTAGACTCTTGATTCTTGATACTTGGACTCTTGATTCTTAATGTTTGAGAAACGATGATTCTTGACCCTTGAGACTCAAATTGGTGCTTGACTCCTTAGACTCGTGAAGCTTGATTCTTTGTTAAACGAGAGACTGGAGCCTTGTCACTGGCGGAATCTATGAAACTTTGAGACTCCGATGCTTGCAATGTAATCAAATTAATAAAGATACTTTACGTAATCTATATAAAGCAACGCCTAACATAACGCGAAAAACAAATCATAAACTGGAACGCGAGAAGGCTGAGTTGGCAAGAATGACCAGCCGATCAGCTAGCCAGCCGATCGGACAGTCACCCTATAGGCTGACCAGCCGATCGGACAGCTGACCGATCGGACAGCCGGCCGATCGGACAGCCAGCCGATCGGATGGCACTCCAGCCGAACCAGCCTTCCTCCTTTCACCCCTCACCTGTAAATAGGCTGTCACATCACCATTTCAAGTGATGTGACAGCTCTGACCGAACCAGACGCACGCGCACACTATTTCTCCATTTCCTCATCGATTTCGGTACGTTTCGAGTTAGATTCTTGTACTTTCTTTCTCTACACATCATTCTCTACGTGATTCTCACCTGAAATCACACTTTTCACCGTAAAACCTCTCAGATCTGAGATCTTGAGGGTGATGTCATCATGGTGGTTGTACAAACTATTAGGTGATGTCATTCTAAGCAAGATCTAGCTCAGATCTAAGATATTTCATACGTTTTTACACTAAATCTAAGATAAATCTATACTTTTTCATGTAAAACTTGAGTTCTTCTTCTTTTCTTCTAATCTCTGAGTTACTTCGGTGAAAAACGTGACTAAACGGGCTGTAGACTTGATCGGTGGTCTAGAGTTGGTTTAAGAACGGATTGTTCACTGACCAAGACGATCACGGGATAGATTCCAGCATAAAACCATCACCAACGGACAAACGGGTCGGACTGGGGTGATTCCCGACCGATCAGAATGTCGGTGAAATGATATGTAACTGTTGTCTAAATGCGTGCCGTGACGTCACCATAAATCTTCAAACTTAGAAATTTTACAAAATTAGTAATCAAGAACAAGAGGCCAGCCGATCGGACAGCCTTCACAAGAGGCCAGCCGATCAGACAGCCATCCGATCGGACAACCTTTCTTCACAAGAGGCCAGCCGATCGGACAGCCATCCGATCGGGCAGCCTTTCTTCACTAGAGGCCAGCCGATCGGATGGCCATCCGATCGGACAGCCTCTCCTATCCTTTTTCACCAAGTGGCAACCCGATCGGACAGCCGTCCGATCGGGCAGCCGTTGCCTCTTTACATCACATGTCAGCCAACCGACCGGCCAGCCGATCGGACAGCCGTCCGATCGGACAGCCCTTCGACCCGGTGACTATTTTAACACGTTATTCAGCCTCGTTACTCTGCCCAACGCTTATCCTATGGTAATCTAATCAGGCTAATCTCAAAAGAGCTCCCTTTGATCTAATAACAGTCGTGACTGTTAAGCAATCACTGTGAGTATACTCGATCCCCTTTTACTTTAAACTTTTGGGGTGTAACATATATTCTATGAAACTTAAACTTGAATCTTTGGAAACTTTTACTCTATCCTATGTGTTCGTGAAACTTGTGATTCTTGCTTCTTGACTCTTTGTGCTATGTGACGTTTAATCCAGAGTGTGTAGTTCCGTCTTAACAATAGTAGCGCTATAGGAAGATGCACCTCTCCCATTATTCTCGGGGGGTATTGTTAGGAGGATTCTAGTTTACCTTGAGTCTTGGGTAAACACTAAAGCACCGGGATACTTGTGCTACCACTATGTGGACTGTGACACTAGCACGACTGAAGCTATTTTGTTACAAATACCATGGATATGAGTTGTTTTAATCTATTATTCTATTATCAAACTTGTATACTCGCCAATACTTTTGTATTGATATTTTAATACATGTTGCAGGCTGATAGGATGCTATGGAATGCATGGAACCAAGCTAGGAGATGCTTAGAAACGTCACCTTGTTAACTTAGAATCATTGAACTATTCGAACAATATTTGTTATGGTCTATATTCGATACTTGTGTTGGTTGTGTTTGCTTTTAGACAATGTTATGATGAAGTTTATCTAAATTATATTGAAACAAATAGTGTTATGGAATCTCATGAGCAATCTGAACGCTTAGTGCTCACACCCCGATGTTTCCGCCTTCGGTTGGGGTGTGACAGATTGGTATCAAAGCCATAACTATAGGGAATTAGGATAAGTAGGAATACTTGCCCTAGTCTATAGTTCTAGGAACTTGACTCTTATTTGTTGCTTAAGACTTATGCATTCTACCGTATCTGCTTCCTAGCAGCCCCTGTTCCTCTTAAACTTACATGCCTTTCCTGAGGCTACTATAATATACACTTTATACTATAAAGACACTGTTACACGGTGGTTATTTTTAGCATGAGAGTTGCCCAGAGGATAGGAGTGACATCCGAACCTTGATGGGAAATCTCCATATTATTCTGGAAGGTCTTGTCTGCGGATAAGAGCCGACAACCTTTAGGGTACGATGTTGTCAAGTTAGAGGTGAAACTCAGACCTTGATAACTAGTCCCACTCCTTGATGATTTGATGTCTCGCCAAAGTCTCGTAACTGCCAATCAGTTGAGTGCGCAGAATGACTAAAAGGACGAATATCGTAGGCCTAACATCGATGACGTATTTGTCTAAGTAAGTCAAGACACGTTACCTCAATTCGAAAGGAGTTCGAATCACTTTGGTTAGTCGCCGTTCCTCTACCTGGAACAATCCTGTGTTTTGAGAGCCTATCTCGTTTTTATGTTATCCTGATTTTTGAGAAAGTGGTTTTAGCTACGAGGTTTTGAACTTAATCCTTCGTTTATTTGTTAAACGTTTTTACGCAAAGCTTGCACGTTGTCCGCAACCTAAAACGTTAATTCTAATCTCAGATCAAACTAAATTTACGAAGCTTTATGAGGTGTTGTGGTGGTGTGAAACACTAATATAACATGGAAGTATGGGACAGAAGTGGTGTGTCTGAAGCATGGTGGATACGCCGCTGGTACTTCCTATATATAAGTGCTTCCGGCATATTACCAACTTCCGTACCAAGTGCCATGAGAGATTTAGTGGTTGCAGACCATTGTGGAACATATATGAATCTATGGAACGTCTCTGAAATCTATGGAACATCTGTATAAGCAATGGAACGTCTACACAATCTATGGAACGTCTATGGAAAGCCTATGTAATCTATGAGAACTCTAACATGATCTATGGTTAATCTATTCGTGCTAATCTATGATAATCTAGCACGATAATCTATTTTGAGCTAAACTATGTTAAACTACCCTAAACTGTTGGTTTAATCTATGATCATTTACTTGGTTAGTCTATGTTAAACTATCTACTTGAGCAAGCTATGATAATCTATCAATGTAATCTATGTCAATTTATGAGATGATTTATGTTAATCTATCTGGGCATTCTACGATTATTTATTTTGAGCATTCTATGTGATATAATTGAGTGATCTATGAGTAATCTACGGTAATCTATTAATCTATGTGAACATATGATGATGATGACGATGTGTGGTAAAAGTGACACGTAGCATGACACCGAGTACGAGGCCAGGCGATATGTCCGAAGCGTGGTGGATACGCCGCTGGTACTTCCTATATATAAGCGTTTTTGGCATGTTGACCAAACTTCGTACAATGTGCCATGTGAAGGTCGTGAATCTTAGAGACGGTTCCACCTGGATTCTTAAGTCTATCGTGTGAGTAATATATGTTGTGAGGAATTCGTAATTTAGACTTATACAATTTCGTTTGTCGGATCTGTAGATGTCTACTCGTAGAACATCTGACGCTCTCAGGAGATCCAGAGAGAAGTCTCAAAAGAAGATGATATCTTTCATGGCCGATCAGATCGCTCGAGTCATGCCAAAAATCTTCACTGAGCTTCAAGGATTAAACACTCCGCCATCCTCTACGGACTCCAAGGCTGAGAAGCAGAAGCCTACTAAGTTCAACTACAAACATTTCATCTCTTGCAGCCCTAAGTCTTTCACGGGCAGTGATGGGGTGACTGCTATGCTCGAGTGGTTCGACAGCATCGAAGTTACCTTCATTAACAGCGAGTGCCCAGACCATCTGAAAACTAGGAGTGCGACTAGGATGTTTCAGGGTAGAGCATTGGAGTGGTGGTCTAATGAGAGAAACATCCGTTCAAATGAAGAAGCCTATGCTCTCCCATGGGCTGAGGTGCGAGAACTAATGATGGTTGAGTTCTGCCCTCCCCATGAGCAGTTGAAGCTTGAAGAAGAATTTTGGCATCTGAAACAAGTTGGTGACGACAACCTGGCATATACTACCCGTTTTAAGCAACCGAGTCTCATCGTTCCTCACTTGGTTTCGACTCCTAAGCAGATGATAACCAAGTACATCAACGGCCTACCGTCTGCAATGCGTGATTCTATTGAAGCAGCTCAGTTGGAAGCTATTGAAGAAGTCTATCGTTTGGCAGCAAGTTTGAACAACAATCGTGTGCGTGATAAGTAGTTTGCTACCCCTACAACTTCAAAGTCTGCTAATCAAGTCACTCAGTAGCCTAGTGGCAGCAAGAACAAGAAACAAAAGTCTCAGGGTGCGGGATGCAATGCTATTGTCCCTACTGCTAACCCTGCTGCAAAACCCGCTCCTGCTGCTACTATTGCTAGCCCTGCTGCTCCCGAAGCTAAGAAGCAATACACTGGGCCTCATCCCAGATGTACCACTTGCAACTATCATCATCCGGCAAATTCTGCATGTCGTTTGTGCACCAACTGTAACCGCTATGGTCACACGGCTCCCTACTGTCGTCAAGCTAATCCTGCTCCTCAAGCTCAGCAAGTTCCTGCTCCACCAGCTCAAGCAGCTCTACTAGCTCCTCCTCTACAGAATCCTAGGCCAGTCAATGCTGTTCATGCATGCTACATGTGTGGAGATACTACCCACCTCCGTAACCAGTGCCCTCAGCTGAACCAGGATCAGCAGCCAGCCGCTCGTGGACGAGCGTTCAACCTTAACGCAAATCAGGCTCGTAATGACAATGATGTTGTCAATGGTATGTTCCTTGTTAATAACCTTTATGCTTCAGTCCTATTTTATACTGGTGCCGATAAAAGCTTTGTGTCCGTAGAATTTGAGTCTTTGTTAAACTGTACACGCTCTAAGTTACCAGAATCATTCTCGGTTGAGGTTGCCAATGGTAAGTCGATTCTTGTGAATTCTATCGTGCGTGATTGTTCCTTGATTCTTAACAATCACGTATTCGCTATTGATCTTATACCCATGCGGTTGGGTAGTTTTGATGTCATTATCGGAATGGATAGGTTGCGTAAGAATCATGCCGAAATCGTGTGCCACGAAAAGCTTGTCCGTCTTCCTCTTCCGTCTGGTGATCTTTTACATGTCTATGGGGACCGGCCTTCGAATGGACTAAGGCTGATGCCATGCACACAAGCGAGCAGAAGTTTACGTAAGCGGAACCCTGCCTTCTTGGCCCACGTGGTGGAACAAAAGGGCAGGGGGAAGAGCATAAACAATGTTCCAGTTGTGTGTGATTTCCCTAATGTCTTTCCGGAGGATCTGCCTGGTCTTCCTCCTCCCAGATCTGTTGATTTTCGTATTGATCTCGTACCTGGTGCGACTCCTGTCGCCAGGGCTCCTTACCGTCTTGCACCTTCCGAAATGCAAGAGTTATCCAGCCAGCTACAAGAATTGCTCGACAAAGGTTTTATTCGTCCAAGTACCTCCCCGTGGGGTGCTCCTGTTCTATTTATCAAAAGGAAGGATGGTTCATTTCATACGTGTATCGATTACCGTGAACTTAATAAGCTTACAGTGAAGAATCATTATCCGCTACCCCGTATTGATGACCTGTTCGACCAGCTACACGGCACGTCCTGTTTCTAAAAAATTGACCTGCGTTCTGGATATCATCAGCTACGTGTTCTTGAAGAGGATATTCCTAAGACCGCGTTTCGTACACGATATGGACACTACGAGTTCGTAGTCATGCCTTTTGGCCTGACCAACGCACCTGCAGTGTTCATGGACCTTATGAACCGTGTTTGTAAACCCTACTTGGATCGTTTTGTTATAGTATTTATCGATGATATCCTCATTTATTCTAAGACTAAAACTAATCATGCTCGTCACCTACGTCTAATGCTTGAACTTTTACGTGGCGAGCGTTTGTATGCTAAATTTTCTAAGTGTGAGTTTTGGATCGACGAAGTGCAATTTCTTGGTCATATTATTAGTAGGCAGGGTATTCACGTTGATCCTTCGAAAATTGAAGCAGTGAAGAATTGGTGTACGCCTAAATCCGTGTCGGAGATTCGTTCTTTTCTAGGATTGGCGGGTTATTGCCGCCGGTTCATCGCAGATTTCTCTAAAATCGCTGTTTCTCTTACTACGCTAACCCAAAAGGAGAGGCCTTTTGTTTGGGGTCCTGAGCAAGAGAACTCCTTCCAAACCCTTAAGAATCTTTTGTGTAATTCCCCTGTGTTAACCATACCTGATGGCAACGATGATTTTGTGGTATATTGTGATGCCTCGAACCGTGGGTTGGGCTGTGTGCTCATGCAACGTGACAAGGTTATTGCTTATGCCTCTCGTCAGCTCAAGGTACATGAGAAAAACTACACTACTCACGACCTGGAGCTTGGTGCAGTCATTTTTGCGTTGAAGATCTGGCGACACTACCTGTATGGTACGAAGTGTGTGGTCTTCACCGACCATAGGAGCCTTCAGCATATCTTTGACCAAAAAGAGCTGAACATGCGACAGAGACGTTGGGTGGAATTACTTAACGACTACAACTGCGAAATTCGCTATCATCCCGGCAAGGCGAACGTAGTGGCCGACGCTCTTAGTCATAAGACTCATGTTAAGTCTATCCGTATCTCCAATGACCTCCATGCTTGTATTCGAGAAGCCCAGTATTCATCAGCCAACGAAGGTAGTATAATCGAGGAAGTCCATGGTGCCTGTATTGACCAACTAGTAACAAAACCCGATGGACTCCAATACTACCTCAATCGCATCTGGGTGCTAGATCGCGATAATCTCCGTGAGCTCATTTTGACTGAGGCTCACAAATACCGTTACTCTATCCATCCAGGCGTCGACAAGATGTACTACCCCGTACCTCTAAAGGTCACGATAGTATCTGGGTGATTATCGATCGTTTGACCAAATCTGCTCATTTTCTTCCTATTCGTGAAGATTTCAGAGTGAAGAGACTCGCTCGAATCTATACCGATGAGATTATAAGCCGTCATGGCGTACCTCTTGGCATAATCTCGGACCGTGATTGTCACTTTACTTCTCGCCTTTGGCAAACGTTTTAATCCACTATGGGTATGCACTTGAATCTTAGCACGGCCTTTCATCCTCAGACAGATGGTCAGACTGAGTGTACTATTTAGACCCTAGAGGATATGCTTCGTTCTTGTGTCAATGACTTTGGTGGTAACTGGGATGTACATTTACCATTGATAGAATTCTCTTACAACAATAGCTACCATTCCAGTATTCAGATGGCGCCTTTCGAAGCTTTGTAGGGGCGAAAATGCCGATCTCCTCTTAGCTGGCAGGAGGTTGGGGAAAAGCAGTTCACTGGCCCTGAGATTATTCAAGAGGCAACGGATAAGATTCTTCAGATCCGTGATAACTTGATCAAGGCTAGGAACAGACAAAAGAGCTATGCTGATAATAGGCGGCAGCCTCTAGAATTTGCTATTGGGGACCGAGTTCTACTCAAGGTATCTCCCTGGAAGGGAGTAGTTCGTTTTGGGAAGAAGGGAAAGCTTGCACCTCGCTATGTGGATCCTTTCGTGATACTTGAAAGGATCGGCAAGGTGGCATACGGACTCGACTTGCCACAAGAGCTAAAGCACGTGCATCCAGTGTTCCACGTGTCCAATCTACGGAAATGTCTAGCCGATGAAGGACTGCAAGTTCCTCTGGAAGACTTGCAAATAAACGAAGTTGTTCAATTTGTGGAGAAACCGGTCGAAATCATGGATCAGACTGTCAAGCTTCTGAGGCGCAGCAAAATTCCCATTGTTAAGGTTCGATGGGAAGGTAAGCGTGGTGCCGAATTCACTTGGGAGCTGAAAAGTGATATGAAGACCAAGTATCCGTAACTCTTCGAGCAGTCTTCATCTAAGATTTCAGGGACGAAATCTCCTAAAGGAGGGGAGACTGTAACGCCCAACGTCCCTAAACCTTAGATATTTGGCAAGATCAGTCCCTGAAAGCCTGTAAATTGTCAGTCTCGGACCTTGTGGTTATGTGATGTTGATACTTTGGTAATTCTGGTGTGAATCTTAGTGATACTTGATGCTTAACACTATGATACTTTATTCTTTAATCTAGATGCTTGATTCTTAAAACTTAAACTATGAGACTTGATACAGATACTAGACTCATGATGCTTGACCCTTGATACTTAATCTAGATACTTGAATCTTTATGACTTAACTTGATACATAGACTCTTGATTCTTGATACTTGATACTTGGACTCTTGATTCTTAATGTTTGAGAAACGATGATTCTTGACCCTTGAGACTCAAATTGGTGCTTGACTCCTTAGACTCGTTAAGCTTGATTCTTTGTTAAACGAGAGACTGGAGCCTTGTCACTGGCGGAATCTATGAAACTTTGAGAGTCCGATACTTGCAATGTAATCAAATTAATAAAGATACTTTACGTAATCTATATAAAGCAACGCCTAACATAACGCGAAAAACGAATCATAAACTGGAACGCGAGAAGGCTGAGTTGGCAAGAGTGACCAGCTGATCGGCTAGCCGGCCGATCGGACAGTCACCCTATAGGCTGACCAGCCGATCGGACAGCTGACCGATCGGACAGCCGGCCGATCGGATGGCACTCCATCCGAACCAACCTTCCTCCTTTCACCCCCCACCTATAAATAGGTTGTCACATCACCATTTCAAGTGATGTGACAGCTCTGACCAAACCAGACGCACGCGCACACTATTTCTCCATTTCCTCATCGATTTCGGTACGTTTCGAGTTAGATTCTTGTAGTTTCTTACTCTACACATCATTCTCTACGAGATTCTCACCTGAAATCACACTTTTCACCGTAAAACCTCTCAGATCTGAGATCTTGAGGGTGATGTCATCATGGTGGTTGTACAAACTATTAGGTGATGTCATTCTAAGCAAGATCTAGCTCAGATCTAAGATATTTCATACGTTTTTACACTAAATCTAAGATAAATCTATACTTTTTCATGTAAAACTTGAGTTCTTCTTCTTTTCTTCTAATCTCTGAGTTACTTCGGTGAAAAACATGACTAAACGGGCTGTAGACTTGATCGGTGGTCTAGAGTTGGTTTAAGAACGGATTGTTCACTGACCAAGACGATCACGGGATGGATTCCGGCATAAAACCGTCACCAACGGACAAACGGGTCGGACTGGGGTGATTCCCGACCGATCAGAATGTCGGTGAAATGATGTGTAACTGTTGTCTAAATGCGTGCCGTGACGTCACCATAAATCTTCAAACTTAGAAATTTTACAAAATTAGTAAACTAGAACAATAGGCCAGCCGATCGGACAGCCAGCCGATCGGACAGCCTTCACAAGAGGCCAGCCGATCGGACAACCTTTCTTCACAAGAGGCCAGCCGATCGGACAGCGATCCGATCGGACAGCCTCTCCTATCCTTTTTCACCAAGTGGCAACCCGATCGGACAGCCGTCCGATCGGGCAGCCGTTGCCTCTTTACATCACATGTCAGCCAACCGACCGGCCAGCCGATCGGACAGCCGTCCTATCGGACAGCCCTTCGTCCCGGTGACTATTTTAACATGTTTTTCAGACTCGTTACTCTGCCCAACGCTTATCCTATGGTAATCTAATCAGGCTAATCTCAAAAGAGCTCCCTTTGATCTAATAACAGTCGTGACTGTTAAGCAATCACTGTGAGTATACTCAATCCCCTTTTACTTTAAACTTTTGGGGTGTAACATGTATTCTATGAAACTTAAACTTGAATCTTTGGAAACTTTTACTCTATCCTATGTGTTCGTGAAACTTGTGATTCTTGATTCTTGACTCTTTGTGCTATGTGACGTTTAATCTAGAGTGTGTAGTTTAGCCTTAACAATAGTAGCGCTATAGGAAGATGCATGTAGCACCCCGTGTTTTCACAAGTCAAAGTCAAGGTCAAGTCAATGACCGATTTCGCGCAACTTGACTTGTAGAAATTTCTTTGTTTTAATTGTATTATTATAGGAAGTAACAATGCGATAAAGTTAACTAATCAATAATCTAGCTATGCTAATTGAATCGACATCGAATTGCAACTCGAACTATGTATTTTACTTGTTGTTTATACGTGTGCGTGTGCCTTACGTGTTACCTGTGCATGTTTATTTATGTCGTGTGTGGTAATCAAGCGAACTCAATCGAAACTCGAATGCAATCGAACTCGAACTCGAATCACGATCGAACCATGACAAATAGTGGAAAAGAGATTACGCTAGATACGAAGTAGTTGGGACTGAAAGTAATTTGACTAGGAAACCCTATCGAATCGAACCGCGAGCAATCGTAATCAAAATATCTGAAATCGTCGCGCGAAACACTCGAAAGGTGCGACTGATCGATCAGGCTCCCAGCCGATCGAACAGCCAGCCGAACGGACTGCTGTCCGATCGAGCTGCCAGCCGATCGGCCAACCCTTTCATCTTTTGTCATCCTATAAATACCCCTGTCATTGTCATTCTTTCCACTTTTGGAAACCCTTGTTCGACCAGCATGCTCAGTTCAACCTTTTCTCAGATTTCTCTCGATTCCGGTAAGTTTTCGTCCTAAATCTTGTACTTTCTTGATCTATACACACTCCTACACCTTTCTATCTTTCAAATCTTAACTTTTAACCATGAAATCATCAAGAATCAAGTGTTCTAGGATGATGTCATCATGGGTTCTTGAAGAACTTTATGTTTTGGCCTCAATCCACCAAGAACAACTTGGATCTAGCCGATTTCCACATAAACAAACAAGGATCTTTCATAGATCTAAACATAGACACGGTGAAAAGGATTGGAAGATGGATTTTCCAAGTTTCTTCCAACTCTTTTCACTCAATAACTTCAAAACTTGTAGAAACGGACCCTGAGCCGGTTTACAAATCACTTCGGTGGTCGAACGGCTCAAGATCTGGATTCTATCCGCGAGGTTAACTGACTTCGGGTTAAACGTTAAACTTCGTTCCGAACAGTTCACCGACCAGATTTGGGTGATTCCTGTCCGACCCGAGGAACCAAGTAGGGACGAGGGATCTATGGCTCTAACCGTTGTCAAAATACCTCAATAGAACGACAAACAACCAGAACAACCAAGTGTTAGACGGAAGGACTGATCAGGTCAGGATGTTGACCGATCGGACTGCTGTCTGAACGGACAGCCAGCCGATCGGATAGGCAGCCGATCGACTGGCCAGCCGATCGGCTAGCACATGGTCCCACACAATCAACTTGTTTTGAAGAATGGTATTGAACGAACTGTTGTTCGATCGAACTACTGTTCGATCGGATTACTCTTCGGATCATGAGATACTATGCTTCAATACTTAATCAATTTTCAACATGATTCAATGCACTAGAAGTGCCACCCGATCGAACAGCCGTCCGATCAGGTGACACCCTGTTGTCCAATCGAACAGCAGTAGTGTTATTCGATCGATCAACCATCCGATCCATTGCATCGCACTTTACATTCATTAAAGTCTTTGACTTGTTGACCTGTCCGATCGAACACCTGTCCGATCGAACACCTGTCCGATCCAAAGACTAAACATTTCAACTCATTTGAATGCCTAACCGATCGGGTTGCCGGTCGATCGAACAGCCGTCCGATCGACCGACCTGAAAGGTGAAGGTACTTCAATGTTTACAAAATGCTACAATGAAAACTTCAAAGGTCAAGCCATCATACACAAACACATCCTTCCCAAAGGAAGGAACAATCCACTCGAACAGCCATCCGATCGGCCTACCGACCGACCGAACAGCAGACCGTACGGGCTGTTAGCCGAACGGTCAGCCGTCCGATCGAACTACCGTCCGATCGACCAGCTGTCCGATTCTTCCATATTTGTTTCCTGTTTTATGTTTCACTTATCGTTATGCTACCGAATCTATTCAGGCTAACCGTACTCGCTAAAAGCGCTCCCTTCAATCCATTAATCAGTGTGAGTATACTCGATCCCTTTTTGCTTTAAGCACTTTTGGGTGTTACATACGTTACGAATATTCAAACTACAACTATCACACTACTCAAACTATTTGAACGCTAACCATTAATGCATGTTATACGTGGCTTATGAATGCTTGTTTGTTATGTTTACACATGGAATGATGTCTACCTGCCTTAGCAACGATAGTACTATAGTTTGGACTCGGCACCCGTTCACACGGGGGTTGTTAAGGATCTTTTACTTGCATGGATTACGGTGGTAATCGTGTATTGCGAACTGCCTCGGGCAGTCAACCCGCAGTCATTGGTATCGATGGATCTATGTCGATAACTAACGTGCTTCATTTCACTATGTGTACGTGCTGGTTATGTGTAAACGAATTCGAACTCTATATGCTATTATCAAACTTGTATGCTCACCTTTACATTTTATGTATTGACTTTATTTTTAACGTATGTGACAGGTGCGTAGGAAGTTTACATGCTTAGCACGCTGTGAACTTGAGGCTAGGAAAGGTCTAGGATGCTCTCTGTGCTGTGATGAAATCCAAGCTAGGAAAAGGGGTCCTAGAAACCAATAAACAAACTATTTATGTTTGAATCTGAGTTGTCGGAACAGAATATTCGTCTTGATGTTTGTCTGTAATAATTTGTTTACTATTTGAGACATGGTATGGGACATGTTAATTTAAATTGAATGGTAATGATAGTTGTTATGGAAACTTCTGGATAATCTGTTTCGCTCAGTGCCATGCCCGATGATTCCGCCATCGGTTGGGGTGTGACAATGCACCTCTCCCATTATTCTCGGGGGGTATTGTTAGGAGGATTCTAGTTTACCTTGAGTCTTGGGTAAACACTAAAGCACCGGGATACTCGGGCTACCACTATGTGGACTGCGACACTAGCACGGCTGAAGCTATTTTGTTACAAATACCATGGATATGAGTTGTTTTAATCTATTATTCTATTATCAAACTTGTATACTCGCCAATACTTTTGTATTGATATTTTAATACATGTTGCAGGCTGATAGGATGCTATGGAATGCATGGAACCAAGCTAGGAGATGCTTAGAAACGTCACCTAGTTAACTTAGAATCATTGAACTATTGGAACAATATTTGTTATGGTCTGTATTCGATACTTGTGTTGGTTGTGTTTGCTTTTAGACAATGTTATGATGAAGTATATCTAAATTATATTGAAACAAATAGTGTTATGGAATCTCATGAGCAATCTGAACGCTTAGTGCTCGCGCCCCGATGTTTCCGCCATCGGTTGGGGTGTGACACTTCTCGGGGAGGGGATCGGTGAGTGAAGTCCCCGAGCGGGAACACCGCCGCCATCAATTTAGGGAGTGTAAGAGGGGAGGGGGCGGTGTGTATTCACCGCACAACCTTCACCATTTGACCGTTGTGCAACGTTCGAAAACAATAAAAAAATCAATTTTAACCTATATAAATAACCAACTTAAATCTAATTTTTTACCACACAAATTCTCAATCTTACTCTAAAAAACTTTCAAATACAACACAAAGCCAAACCGAGCAATGGAGAACCAACCCCGCGAAGCCAAGAAAAAGTCCGTCGACTCTAACACTAAGGGGCGCGGCTCGCAACCGTCTCGTGGTGGTTCGAGCGGTGCAAGTGCACAACTACAACCACCTTTCCGATATACCTCACAACCCCCGTTTTTTTACCAACAACCTTCACACCCCTCCTTTTACAACACCCAACCACAACCCCCTTTCGGCTATTTTCAAAATTTGTTATCAATGGATCCTCAAACCCCCGCCTTCGACCCGTATGGTTTTCGTTCCCCACAAGTTCCATCTCCACGAGAAAATGTTGAACGTCCTCTACCTATGGACGAGGACGAGGAAGTGGTGCCCGAAACTCAAAATTTGGGCGACTATGAAGATGACACCGGCGATGATGAATATAATGTGGATGAAGACGCCGGCAACAAAGAAGATGACGTTCGGGGTAAAAAGGAAAAAATGGAGCGCCAAAATTGGACAAAAGACCAAGAAGAGGCGTTGGCGAAGGTGTGGGTACATTGCTCTACCAACAAAAAGAAGGGCAATCAACAAACCCGCGATGGTTTTTAGCGTAGAGTTTTAGATCATTATAACGCCACCGTTGGTGGAAGTAACCGGACCGTGCATCAAGTACGGTCTAAATGGACCCCGATGATGACGAAAATAAACTTTTTCAACGGCCTATACCAACAAGCGGTAAAAATTATATTTTTTAACGTTGTATATTTTTTAATTTTGTTTACTAAGCTCATATGTTTTTAACACTTGTTATTTTATAATATGTAGGATCGCACACGAGAAAGCGGGTGTAGCGATCTCAACGTGATGAAAATCGCTTTAAAGGATTTTAAAGATAGATATCCGAGCGGTTTTCAACATGTCGAGGCATGGGAGGTCGTTCGAAAACACGAAAAATGGGCCCAAGTCCCATTGTTGGGTGAGGAAGGGGAAGGATCGGCACAAAAAAGAAAGCCCGTTGATGTGGACCCTTCCATACCCGATATGAACGAAGACCCCTCGCCATAAATAAGACAACGGCGAGACAAGCGTCAAGCGACATCGTCCGAGGGCTCGACTGAGTTGGCGGCACAATTCAAAGAGTACACCGCCATGAAAGAAGCGAAGCACTTGAGTGAGATGGAGGCGATTGAATTGAGGAAGAAAAGAGAGTCGGAGGCTCGCGATCTCATAACGGAACAACGCGAGACGATGAAAAACTACGCGCACGATCGAGATATGAAAACATTCCTCAAGCCGCACGACGATGCTCCGCCGGAAATGTTGCAGTTCATCCTCGCCTGAAAGCGCGAGATCGCTAACAAGTACGGGTGGCCGTGCAATTTCTAAAATTTTTATGTAGTATTGCGATGTAATTTTTATTTTATTAAATGAAATGTAATTTTTTTATTTTATGAAATTATTATGTTTTACTTTTTATAAAATATTTTCTTAATTAAAAAAATAAAAAAAACTAGTCCCCTAAGAGAGGAGTGCCGCCATCAAATTGAGGGTGGGGGGGGGGGGGTTAAGGGGGGAGTTGACGTGGCGCGTGCTGATTGGTTTTTTGTAAGAGAGGTCACTCCCCTAAGAGAGGAGTGCCCCTCTCACCCTAAGGTAATTGGCCCGTGGAGAGAGTTGGATTTTGTCACATATAATCTAAACCATAGTTATTAAAGGCGTTAGGCGCACTCAAGGCGCATAGGCCTCGTCTGAGGCCTATGCGTCAGACGAAAAAAAAGCGCGGGCCTGAGAACAAAAAATGTACAAGAAAAAAAATTTAAAATGTTTTTATATAATAAAAATTAATACTATTCTTCAAATAAAATAAACTAAAGCTATTATATAACATTTAATATCGTCTATTTAGTACCAAAAGTTAGAAAGGACTAGCTTATTAGTGTAGAAAAGTAGTTTCGTTAGATAAAAGTAGAAATCCAGCTAGAATATTGCCAGAATTTAGAGAATTTGACCGAAAACTCTCAAGAATCTAAGAATCTCGCTGGAATCTGCGCATGAACCATCACCTGAATAATTAAAGCGCAATTGCCTTGACTTAAGACGCAATTGCCTTGCCTAGCTAGGAAATTAAGCCTAGGCGGAAGAGACGGTGACTTTTAACAACTATGATCTAAACATGATATGCAACTTAATTAGTTTGGTCTACAAATTAACTCCCCACTTAAAAAATCACATCTAAATATTTAAAGAATATTTAATTAAGGTTGATGATCTTTTTAGTTAGTGTAATTCATTTTTAAGCAATTAGATTAGATGAAATTAATGCGAAAAAATAACACCATTACCACATCACAAAGAAACGTGTTATTCCTACATAAATAATTAATTAAGTGGAGTTCAATTGAAAGGAACAAGAAATGGTGGAAGCTCCACCACAAGAACAATGCCGTATGATTGCATTTGCACCACGACCGACCTCATATAGTTACACCTATGCCATCATCATCCCCATCCCTTAAATTATTGTATACGATGACAATGACGGATCAAAAAGAAAATTCAAGGGTATTATCAAAATTATTTTTAGACTTAGGGGTATTAAAGTATTTGTTCAGGTGGTATACGGTACATAAAACGAAGAAGAAAAGAAAACTTTTACACTAATTTTTCACTTCGCCGACAATGTTGAAGGATGGCCCGCTAGCTCCGCCAAGACAAACTGTTTTCTCTTATATTTACCAATTTAGTTTATTTTTGTTTAGTAGATTATTTCTTGTTTAACTTTGCTTGTTTGAAAATTCGAATTTCAGACCCGACCCAAATCTGTTCGTTCAAGTTTGTCCCAACCCATAATTATGTGAAGAAGTATAATTTTTATAATTATGCCATTGTAGTTATATTAAGGGTTATTGGATTTTAATAATCCGAAATTTCACCTGTTGGTCACTAATAATCCCAACTTCAAAAATTCCTTGTAACAATCCCAACTTGTAAGATTTTGGCCCCCAATGATCCTTTGCTAACCGGGTTATAACCTGGTTAGTTTTTTGCTGACGTGGCTGATGACGTGGACACAACTTTGTTATTTGTTGACTTGGCTACTTATGTGACACCATCACCACCTCCACCTCCACCTCCACCTCCTCCTCCACTGCCACCACCATCTCCTCCAGCCTCCACCATCTTCTACCACCATTACCTCCGACCACCTCCACTCACAGTCTTCCACCACCGGAAATACAGTGGAGGAGGAGGTGGTGATGGTGCCACATAGGCAGCCAAGTCAACAAATAACAAAGTTGTGTCTACGTCATCAGCCACATCAGCAAAAAACTAACTGGGTTATAACCCAGTTAGTAAAGGATTATTAGGGGCCAAAATCTTACAAGTTGGGATTGTTACAGAGAATTTTTGAAGTTGGGATTATTAGTGGCAACGAGTGAAACTTCGGATTATTAAAATCCAATAACCCTTGTATTAATCATGTCATTTTCATATATTTAGATCACTTAGGTGAAGGTGATTAATTTTCACATGTTATCGTACTTACCCTCATTTTATATCCCTTATTGGCTATTTATGTTTGTCATTGGGATTATAATTTGAAAAAAAATATATAACTATGTGCTATATATTTTAGGGTAAAGTTTTTGTACAAATAATCTTAACATACTAAACATACAAATTGAAGGAAAACTCAAAAAGACAAGGTGGCATTTTTGTAATTATCAATAACTATCAAAGTTACTCTACAAATATACCTAAAAAAACCTAAGCACTCCCCCCCCCCCCCCCCCACACCCCCCAAAAACCTAAAAAAAACCTACCCCCCACCCCCCAAAAACCTAAAAAAAAACCTAACCCCCCCCCCCCCCCCCCCAAGCTAAAATGCTAAAAACTAAACCCCAAAAAAAAAAAAAAAAAAAAAAAAAATTTGCTAACGAAATGTAGCGATTTTTTAATAAAAAATGTTAAAAAAATTTTTTTTGTGTTTTTTTTAGGTATTTTTGGTTGTAACTTTGATAGTTGGTGGTAATTACAAAAATGCCACCTTGTCTTTTTGGGTTTTCCTTCAATTTGTATGTTTAGTATGTTAAGATTATTTGTATTTGATCTTTTGCCATATATTTTAACTGTGTATATGTTCCTTTGTATAAAGATTTAGGTTATGACAATTAGAAGTGTAAGAATTAGAAAGAATATTATAGCCATGTTCTAATTTATAATTACTAAAGTAGGTAAATATAAAGTTCTAAATGTTTTGAACTAATATATTTCATATTATTTTTTTATTTTATAGATATGGCTTTATACAACTTATTTTTTAAATATAGGAAAATGTCCCATATGCTTTTGTCTTTAAAACCATCAGATCAAGCAACCCTAAGTGATGAACTAGTCATCACCCATATAATGCATGTATGTGTTGAGGCATATATGGTGGTCATAGTTTCTAACAACAAAAATGTCGGGATCAATTATCCAAATATTTACATTTACGTGATCATTCATTTTATTGTTACTTACCATTATATTGGAATGACGTGACCATTCTTTTTATTATTATTATTATTATTATTATTATTATTTTTTTTTTTTTTTTTTTTTGAACGGCATTATTATTATTATTATTATTATTATTATTATTATTATTATTGCTTAGCTTACCGTTTGATTGAAAATGACGCAATACATGTATTCGTGAGCAATATTAGTATTCATTTAAATCTGATAGGTTAGTTTGATCCAAAAACTTGTGAATTTATGAAATGTTCCTACGTACCGTTTGGTTTGTTAATAACTTATGCATGTAAGTTAAGTGCATATATAAATCTTTTTAACTTTTATCTCCATATAAGAGATAAAAACAAACAGGAGTCTGTAGTGGGAATTTTGATAACTTCATTTATTTATCTTAAAAATGAAATAAAAACTAATCATTTCATGTAGAAATTTTTCAAAAGTGTTACCACTTTTATGATATAAAGGAACCCCCACCTTATGAAAAGGACATGGTCAATGTTGCGATATATGGATATAAAAATAGGAGAGGTAATACAATGAGTGGTTTGAACGAACTTAGAATTATTTAGACTTGTAAATTTTACTTTTTTTATTATATAAATGTTTTTTTTTTCTTTAAAATATTTACAACTGCAATGTATTGTTCTCGTAACCGATTTGGTCTAGTGATCAGTCCCTAAGACCGTATTATATGTCTGCGATTCATGTGATTTACCATTTTCATGTTAGGGGCAAAACGGGTCGATTTGGAACCTCAAGGGCGGGTTATCAAAAAACACCTACACATCTTCATGTTGGGTTATTTTGATTTAATAAGTTAGAAAATCCTAACCGGTTGATAAGTATCCAAGGACTCAATCGACAAATGCTTAATTATCATTTTCTTTGGGATTACATCGGCCTACTTTCGACTTATTTGGTTTTTCTGAATTTAAAAATTTTGGAATTGAATTCGAATTTAAAATCTGAAAAACTGATTTAATTTTGATTCAAATAACCCGAATTATGAATATAAAACAAATAAAATTAATAACATATATTAAAAATAAATAAAAATGTATGTATTCTTTTGGTAAAAATAAATAGATTTGTATAACTTGAATTCAAATAATTGGGTCGGTTGGTTCGGTTCAAAATTCATCAATTCCGGTTCGAATTTTGAAACCCAAATTCGATTTCGGTTTGAATCAAACTTCGGGTTTTCCAAAACCGATTCAAATATTGAACACGCTTACATGTGGGTACATCCTACAAACATTTGGCCACAATCAAAGACTACGGGGCACATTTCTAAAAACAACGATATGTTGTGAGCTTGTGACACTTGCATACGTCCTAGAAATATCCGAATATAAGTTGTGATATCAAGATAAGTTTTAGGGTGTCGTGTGTCCAAGATGGGACTAGAACGAGACCAAAATGCAAGAATTTGCAGACGTGAGAAAGACAGTTAAGCCTCAGTCAATTATGGTTTAAACGCTTTATCAATCGAACCATATTGTAAATAAATAATAATATGCTTGCTTATCGGTTGTTCATCCATGAATGTCGTTACTATAACTTCAAATACTGTACATCATTTGCCATGTATTTTTGTTATGTTTTAGTTGTGTTGGGAAGGATGGTTTGCATGTATTTTGAATGACAAATATTACTCCTCTACACAAGTTGTTTGAGGATAATATACACACAGTTTCTCTTCAACCCAAACTTGTAAGAGAATTTATTCATTCAATTGAATAAAAAATAAGTTAAATTTTGTTCAACAATGGAATGGAATGGAATAAAAAATAGATATCGTATCTTTATCTTTTGTTACGAAGATTCGTGAGCATCAAAATTCTAAATTCGTTACGCGAAGACCAAATCCCGATGCAGATCCCTCATGCCACCGTCCCCCAACTATGCAATATGCATCTCTACATTTTTATATATTTTTTTTGTAGGCTAGAGCCCTCTGTGTGTGTGTTGAAAATATCTATACAAAAAACCTTAAAAATTGTTATTTTATTATATTATTATTTACAAACAAGCCCACTAACCATAAAAAGTAAAAGAATATTAGAATACATCCGTTAGCAGCTTAGCATTCATGTAACCTGGACCAAATATAAACATAATATCTTTTGCCCAAAATAATGGGATTAGATACAAATTGCAAGTTTTGTCTTTTATCTTTATAACTAATTTCATACGATGTCATTTGCCTTTACAATTGATTAGTTTTGTCCTTTATGTTTTAGAATATTGTACGGTTTATCCTATTGGCCTAACTCAGTTAGTTTTTTCATTAAATATGATCTGATCATGTGCATTGCACATAAGGGCAATTTTGTCATTTCATGTTTTCAGGGACTAATTATGTATAACTTAAATATTTTATAAAAAATACTTTAAAATCCTCTCTCTCTCTCTCTCTCTCTCTCTCCCCATTTCTGCCACTTATCACCACCACCATCCACCCCACACCACCTATTACCATAGCCATTGTTGATTCCACCAGCCACCGTCACCCCAACTATTTGAAACCCTAACCACGCATCGCTTGTAAACCCACCATCTGTGCATTCATTAAACAGTATGTTCAAGAAATAAGTTAGTAATATATTAGGAACAGGTTCAGGATATCAAACCTATCCGTAATCCTAGACTCCCAGTATCAACCCGGGCTCGGAATACTAGTCAGAATTTTCACCCATAACACTTATTTATTAAGATATTATTTAGTTCTTAATGTCACGAGCATAAGTTTTTATATTTTATTATATTGTTATTTGTGTAGTTCTTAATGTCACGAGCTTAGGTTTTTATATTTTACTTGTTATAATAGACTCTTAAATTATATTATATATTAGGGACTATGAAAAATCTAAATGGTATCTATAAAGGTTTTGTTTTTCCTAATAGCAAACAGAATTGCTTGTTAAAAATAATAAAACATCTTATATGACCTTTGGCAGTCATATCCGAATGGACAGGCCAAGGATTCTTTATGCGTCACCAAAGGGCTTCTAGTTCAAACTTCAAAGCCTAGTAACTTTTTTTTTGTTGAACGGTCACTTTCTTTTTGAGTGACCCAATGTCACACCGCCTAATCGGCGGCCCTAGTCAAGTCTGCCCAGACTTACGTTGTTTTAACCGGGCCCGCGCTGGGTTGGCCAGACTTGGCTACAGCGTTCCCCCGGAAACCGTACTGCCTCCACCCGAGTTGCCTCGCTGAAGTAACAGCCGGATGAAAACCGGGGTGCGGCTCTGGATCGAACCCCCCTCGGTGGGTTTGTCACCATCATTGCCCAATATCCACCCCAATATGACACAAGTGGGAATTGAACTTGAGTCTCCATTAGAAAACCCAAGTCTCCTACCACTAGGCCACAAGTGGGGGGATTCAAAGCCTAGTAACTTAAACGTAAGTGCCAAACCAATGGAATTAAAAAAAAAAAAAAAGGTTAATTTGTTAAGAGTTTCATTGGACCCGACAGTAAGTTTGAACACACAGCCTGGTAACTTATACGTGAGTGCCTAACCAATGGATCAAATGTACGGCTTATATCAGATCGCCATATCTAACTTGTTAGTCCATATATATACGTTGTCACTCGAGTTCTAGATAAAAATGTAACCTAACCTTTTTTAGATGGGAAAACCTATGAGAGAGATCTGGAAGTCAGGATATAATTGCGACAAGCACAAAATGTGTACCCACAATACAAACATATGAGAGAGATCTTTGCAGTAATAAAACGAGGAAGAAACAAGATTAACCTTATTTGGACGAGACACAATTCACAAGTTAACATTCGGATTAACTTGGTGTTTCTTCATACACCCTTATGTTATCTTGAGAATCATACCAGGGTTCAGACAGTTCTTTATAGTAAGACACTTCTATTGCTATATATTTATCGCATTAGCCGCGATGAATATTAACGGAACAATGAACATGTCTCCTTAAGTCGTGATAAACCAGCTTAATTTAACAATAAATATATTTCTCTGTTTCTTTTTTATTCTTGTAGGTTTGACAAATGAATTAAGAGAATGGTTCTGATTTCTAGAGAAAGTTTCGTTCAAAGTTGTATATGTTAGAAAGTACTAAGTGCCCGTGTTTGATCATCATCATCATTATACTCAGTAAATCCCACCAATAGCAAAGCTAAGGTAGGGTCTGAGGAGGGTAGATGTAGACAGCCTTACCTCTACCCCGTAGGAATAGAGAGGCTGCTTCCGATGAGACCCCCGGCTCGATTGTAGTTTTGTATCAAGCCTTAGACCTAAGACACATAACACTCAGACAATCGGGACAGAGACTGATTCGTGCATGTACCCCCGTGTCTTTCAGCTATCAACGTCACCACATGATGCATGATTAACCATCCGCCGCTTTTAACGTTATTTTCACGAAATTAGTAAAATAACGTTAAAGTTAGTACCATTTCACTTTTGCCCCCCGAGCGCCCACACATATATAAATTATATGTGTTTGATCATGATTATTGAAATCACATTTCATACTCTAAAATCCATTTCATGAACATATTTTAGATTCTTGTTTCATCTTCATTCACTTTTTTTTTATAAGATGGGGCCCCTTAAAAGATTGTATGTTATTGATGTATACTAATTAAAGCTGGCAAGCTGGGTGGGTTTGAGTAATGGGTTAGAACGCGTTCGTGTAGAGTTTGAGTCAGGACAGGTCATTTAAAAAAAAGTTACTCCAGTTTGGATTAGGATGGGTTTTGCAAAAAAAAAAAATGTCAGAATGAGAACGGGTCACAAGATTAGGGGCCCAAAATTTTACAACTGTGGCAACCGACCCAGATGAAGAAATTGTAATTGGACAGAGTTATGCAACTGTAAATCTTGAGGTAACTCGCACCGTTGGACAAACCGAAAGGTGTTGGGGAAAATCGATATCGATGGCATTCATGTAAATCAAATTTGAACTCTCGTTTAGCTTTGTTGCTTCGAGGCAAGCAAAATTTGAAATATTGATTTGCGGTTGTTTGTAAATCAAAATCGAAACATTGCTTTGTCCATCTAAAGTGAACGGAATAATGATTTACCCATTGTGACCCATCGACTTTCTTCTTATGACCCATCCTGTCCCAATAGCACTTTTCCTTCTTTTAATTTTGCCCAGTTAGACCCGTCAAATTTTATGCATCAACCCAAACTAACCCAAAGCCTTGAACCAAAAGTCCAAACCAGCCCAAATTGTGTTATTTGGGTCAGGTTTGCCAGGTCTAGTGCTAACCTACATTGATTCGAGTGAATGATGAGAGCCACGTACGTTGAATAAACCATACTTGTGTAAAATCACGCACATTCAAGAAGCACATGATTGCGGAATCAGAAAAAAACAAATACAGAGTTTCAAAATATCTTGTACAGAGTAAATTCATGTTTTAGTCTAGTCTTTTCGATTCAAATGTTGAAGAGTTTCAGAACAAAATTCAAAGCCTAGACAAAAAGGAACAGACCAATAGATTGCAAAACTGTTTTGAAGCACTAACAAACCTCACATGGGTTGTTTTGAATCTTTACCTGACGTATCTGAGTAGAACATGCTAACTTGAGGTTCAAGTAACCTACCAGGTGCAAATATGTAATCTGCAAATACATAAATGCAAGGTGGTTAGACAATAACTTGAGGTTTAAGGAATCCAAACGATCCTGAAATTCTGTTGAATTTGGAATGGACCTTTAATATTTGTAATCTACTGAAACATTTTTGCGAACGCTTTCTTTTCTTGTTGACGTCTATCAGCAATCTGCATCAACGTTCAGGTATAAGCCACATTCCCTACTAATATTATGAAACTTTTAAGAAAATTAATTTGAAATGAAAGTGCTAGAACTAACCTTTTTCTTTGCAGCAGCTAGCTCCTTCTTTATACCAGCTGAGTAACAAAAAGAACAAATCAGCTGGAGATCTTGTATGTAAACAGTATGCAAAACAAGCTGATCAAATAGATAGATAAAACTAACCGTCATTAGGTTCCAAGACCAGTGCTTTCTTGAAACTTTCAACTGCAGAATCTATGTCATTGAGAGCCATGCTTGCCTGGTTGTACAAAAAGAAGTAAACTAAATCAAAATTGCAAGACTGCAGGTAACTTTTGTGAATAATTGTTTTGTATCAAGATCAAAATGAAAAAGTTTGTTGACAAGAGAAATTTAAATAGCAAGTAAATGAGTGCAGCAAGTCAGAAAACTAATAAGATAAGTTGACTAGCCAAAACTTATGTGATTCTCACAGTTTTCTACTTAAAATTGGTCCCGTAATGAACACGCCACTATATATGCAAATAAAGAATCCATTTTGTATGCAAAGCTCTTGAACAAAGAGGAAAAAGAAGCATGCATAAAGTTGATGTTATACTGTAAAGCAAGAAGTTATCCAAAATTTAACATAAGTTCAAATATTATTCTATGAAGTTGAGGGCTAATGTAACATAATATTTCTGAAAGCCATATAATAGTTCACTTTTTATCAGTACATACATGTTTCCTATAGAAGCTATTACAAATATTTATATAGTCATCTTTGATCTAGATCTATAGCTTGAGAATACATTTTATTTTCACTCCAAACATGTGCTTCCAAGTTAACTGTAGCTGTGGAAGAATGAGACAAATAAACTTTTGCTCAACAAAAGAAAAACTTTCCTATGCTTTCTTGCAAAAAACGGACCCCTAAAAACACAAAAAAAAAGAGCAAAAAAACAGAAAAATCCATTTTAAAGGGTTTACAATACAAAACATTATTTTTCATTTTGCAGGAACAAACTTGTTTGAAATACACATGCTAGTGAACTTTTCCAGATAAATGACTCGCTACCCGTTAACAGATCAAAATTTGATAAAAACAAGATTCCAAGCGTGTAAATAGGCATACTTTAATATTTTTTTATCATATAAGATGTTTTACTTTTAGTTTAAAGTGGTCATATCTTTATGAGATAGTGTTCCATACTTCCACGACAGCAAAGTATGCGTGAGTACATGACATCCATGTCAACAAAAATCGTATACACAGCCTCCACATGTGTATGATTGTGTTAGTTACCAATGTTTATCATTGATTTCACATGTGTGTGTATCGTTACCAAGTTCATATCAATTAACATATTAAAACTGGGATGAAGGACTTTTTGTGCAAAATGTATGTAGGCTTTTTATGACATCAAGCCTTCTTTAAATTCTTATTTAACAAAAGTTGCAATATAATGAAGAACTCTCCAGAAAGTTGAAATAATATAGCCTTGGCTAGTACCACTGGTAGGAAATTAAACAAGCAGAATAATAAAAAAAGAGTTGGGTATGAACTTCTACATGCTTATTAATCGTTTTCACGATTAACTAATAGCCAACATGTAAGAAGCACATATGTTGGCAACAGATGTTTCAAAGACAGTATAAGAATATTATGATTTATGACAAACCATGAAAGTCTGCAACCAATAATCACAATTTTGAGATTACGAATAGATATGGTTACCAACCTGTCCTTGACGATATAGAGCTTTAACATTATCATCTATCTCACGAAGTGCAAAGTCCGCATCCAATAATGCTCCTTTCAGATCTCCCAATTTTAACTTGCAAGCCTAAAAAAATGTTTATCAACATTTAAAGTTTATAAAATAAACCTTGAATAGACCACGATCAAACATGTATTCAGCCATAAATGGTATCACTAATAAGAAAGATGTGCTTCTGCTTGAATGTCAAAATTTTGTTCAGAGAACCAAATACAATAAAAAGAAACAAAATCAGACTTCACAAATTATATATTATATAAAATATATATAAAAAAAAGATGATATGGCCATTGACCTATAGAAGTATAAAAAGAAAGACACAAGCCTATTAACATAAATACCACCTCTCATATATAAACATCAATCAGATACAAGACATAGCAAACTCGACAGTAAAAAATGGCCACCATTGTAACTTAACTATAACTGAAAAGATTTTTCCACTTTAACCTTGTGTTCTTATTTTGTAGCTTAAAATTGAGTTTTTAACTGAAGTGTCTAAACATTGCAGCATTAAGACAGAGACAACTTACAGAGCTGTTGGTAAATATTTGAGACTTTGTTTTCCTTAGAGAATCCGTTTTTCCTACAAAACCAGAAGAACAGCTAAATGAAATTACTCAAAAAAACACATATGACCACTGTTATTGATAGCGAATGGCGGGCGATAGCGGCAAACTACCTATACGCTACATAGCGATAGCAATGCAATAGTGGGCACTATTTTATGTTTAGCGACGCACTAGGAGAAAATTTTAGAAACATTTTATATGTATATTATATCCAAATAAGCCGTTTATATGCATGCTTAACATAAAAAAAAATTAAAAAAAAAAAACCTAAAAATCCTGCCATTTTATACCTATAAAATCCCGCTATTTATATTAAAGCAGAAAAAAACCTAATGTTCTCCTATAAAGGCGCCAAAAACAAATAGAGACACATGAGTGCTACGCTATTCGCTGTGGCGCTCGCTATGAGCGCTATTAATAACTATGCTATGACCATCCAGTTCCAGTGGCCAACAAAAAAGTAATGACGATTTATCATGGTGTTTTAAGGCACCCACCTTCATCGATATCTTCCTTCTCCCAGCAAATATCCAAGTATCGGAGAGCCTTGCGATACTTTCTAAGAGCACTTTTGTAATCTTGTTTCTGCAACAAGCAATAACAATCACAAAGAAACTAGTTATTTGTGGAAAAGAACAAAAAAATACATTACTTGCCAAAATTCATATCTAACTACTAGTTCAACATGGACTACAAAAAGAAAGTAATCACAGATGCAAATTCTGTAATGCAACTAGTAGGCGTAAAGTTTTCATGCAAGGTACCTTGAACTGTTCATTCCCCATAATTTTAATAGCATCAACAGCATTCATCCACCAAGAAACATCCTCTGGCTTACTATCAAGATCAAGTGGCCAATCAGGATAAGTGTCACCGTCCTTGAAAAAGTCACACACTCCATCATCTGCTCCTTCAGAAATTTCCCCACAGTCTTCGATAATGACATCTAAAGTAGGTACATCATTTTCTTCAGTAGTAGTATGCTCCACTGAACGAACTATTCCCATTCCTTTGATAACCCTCCCGAAAACAACATGTTTCCCATCTAGATGAGGAGTGCGAGTAGTTGTGATGAAAAATTGAGAGCCATTAGTGTTAGGACCAGAATTAGCCATGGATAACATTCCTTTTCTTTCATGCTTCAATTCAAAATTCTCATCTTCAAACTTCAAGCCATAGATTGATTCTCCCCCAGTGCCATTTCGAGCGGATATGTCACCGCCTTGGATCATAAAGCCTTTGATAACACGATGAAAGCATGAACCCTGCAAGTAACCACACATGAGCAATTTTGCATATCGTTTCATACTGATGCTTACACAACAAAATAAAGCAAAAAATGTATTACAAGAATTGAATTGTAACCATGGTCCATGGTTGTCAAAGGTGTGCCTTGAGCCTATGTGTGTTGCGCTTAAAAAGTGAGATCCCAATATAAGCATGGTGTGTAGCATAAACAGGTCATTTTTGGGGCGTTTTAGACATGTATTAGGCTTGACAGCAAGAACACGTTTACATGATTCATATTTTTACAAATTTTTCATCCATAATCACAAGCAGGGAATACTAATCTAAACAATCTACACCTAAATAAAATGTAGAATCAGGCACATACAGATAAACTAAATCAAGCAGAAACAAACAATCATACACCAAATCTCACAGAAAAACAATACAAAAATTTAAAATAAATGTGTTGTACAGATAATCGCACACACTCAAATTAAATTGCAACAACACTCATTCAGACGGTCACTCCACACACTCCTGTATAAATCAATTATGTATGTACATCATTCAAATCCATCTTCATGTCAATTCTAGTCATGTGCATTTTGATCTAAATCATTCCTTAACCAAACATTCTAAACAACAGAGTAACGGTTAACAAAGATGTCAAATTCTCATTATCCAAGCATCATCATCATACCTACAGTCATCTCTAACATACTTTTTACGAATTTTTCATCCATAACTACTAGCAGCAGAACACAAACTAATCCAAACCGGCAACACGTAAATCAAAGGTAGAAATCAGGTAACAACAGATAAACTAAATCAAGCACAAACAAACAATCACACACCAAAACTCACAAAAATCAATACAGAAACACAAAATCGAACACACTACACAAATAAGCATACACATTCTCACTAGTAACAGCGCAAATTAGATAATATACCTTCAAATGAAGAGGAACACCAGTGTTAGGTCCAATCCCCTTCTCACCAGTACAAAGAGCCCTAAAATTCTCAGCGGTTTTCGGAACAATATCTTTATAAAGTTCCACAACTAACCTTCCTTCAAGCTCTCCTCCAATGCTAATATCCAAATAACATCTCGGATTCGCCATTATTTTCTCTCTCTACACCACCGACACAGTTGCAGAAGCTTGAAGAACACGAAGAACCAAAACCCTAACCGCTACTGCCCGCTATTTATTTTCAAAGTGTGTGTGGGATGGTGCTAACCCTGATTATTAAAAATGAAAATAATAGTAATCGGATGTGTGACAGAGCAGGGGGAGTGGCGTACGGGTGAGGGTGGACGGTTGGATGTGGTTTGAGAAAGGGATCGGACGGTGGAAATGTGAAAAGACGTTCGAATAGAGGGATAGATGGGGATGTGACCCTCGTGTGATTGGGGGTGACTTTTTGGTTTTGACCCGACGTCTGTACGGGGTATCGGGCCTACCCGCACATGACTAGTCTTGTTTGGACTAGACCAAGAGACGGCTTTTTTTTTAAATTAAACTTCCGTTTTAATCTCTGTAGTTTGTCTTATTAACGGTTTTGTCAAATCATTTAAAAACGATCATTTTCCCTCAATAGTTTACTACGTTTTTTTCATTTTGTTTCTCGGCTCTAACTCCATTCAAATTGTTTGTTAATTGAAATGACATTTTGGTAACTAAAATACTCTTAGTTTTATACTTGAAGTTACCAAAATACTCTTTCAGTTAACAAACAATTTGGATGGAGTTAAAGGCAGGGAGTAAAATGGGAAAACATAGTAAACTATTGGAGGAAAATGGTTGTTTTTAAATGATTGGGGCAAAATCGTGAAAGTGACCAAACCACGGGGAGCAAAACGGAAGTTTACTCTTTTTTATGTATTTAAATATTCAATTTGGTATGTTCGGTTGAAGGTGTAACATCCACAAAAAACGGATATCCAGAAATCCGACCCGTTTTGTTTAACCTCGAAAATTTTCGCGAAATAAATAACCGTTAAAAGATTTATTCTAATTCATTTATCAAGTTATTTATTTGTTCAATTAATTAATTTAATTAAGAGTAAACTTCCGTTTTGCTCCCTGTGGGTTGGTCACTTTAACGGTTTTTCTCCAACCCTTTAAAAATAGTCATTTTCCTCCAATAGTTTGCTATGGTTTTTCCATTTTGCTCTTCGCCTTTAACTTCATCCAAATTGTCTGTTATCTGAAAGGGTACTTTGGTAACTTCAAGTATATATAACTAAGGGTATTTTAGTACTTTTAAAGATAAGATTTAATTATTTATTAGATTTATATACACATCACCCAAACCATACAAACACAATACTCTCTCTCATCTCTCTCTCTCTACATGTTTCCCTCTCTCTTCACCATCACCCAAACCGGCATCACCACCTGCAACTACCACCTGCCGACCACCGCCACTAGCAATCCACCACTTGTCGACCATCTGAACCCACCCCTACATGTCGGCAAACAAAAACAACACCCCAAATCCCAAATCGGTACCTAACCCCAAATCGAAACCCACCATCTTCATCTTCAACCCTGAACCAACAACTACAAACGCCGGCCACCCATCATCTTCATCTGCAACCCTATACCTTAAAACCCCCAAATCCTCCATCATCCATCTTCATCGCAGATCTGAGCCCAGAAAAGCGAGCCTTCACCGTTGTCTACATGGGGTTTCATCTTTGAAACCCTAGCCGCCGTCGTCTACATCACCGTCGGCCATTTCATCTTTGATACAGGTAACAGCGCTGGTGGTGTTCGGGTGGCAGCGACGTTTAATCATATTACCAATCATGCTAAAATTCATAAACAAACTTTCATCTCAACATTCTTATGGTGATTCACAAACAAGTTCACTTTCATCCGGTATTAACACTAAGCAACACTTAACAAGTAAGATACTCCCCTCTTAATGCCAATTAACTCGTTATACATAAAAAAGCCACCCATATTCAAACAATGACGTCCAAAATCAAATGGGTAATCAACATAATTTGTAATAATCTCGCAAAAAAAGGGTAAAACATACCTTAAATGATGATTAACAGTAGCTAAACACTCAAGATGAAAGCTTGCGAAGTTACACAAAATAAAACCTCAAATTTTCGGACTAAAAATGTCCAAAAAACGCAAAAACCATGATGAATTTCGAGATTCTACTGGGTGGGTTTTGTTCGTCTCGAAAAATCATGCATCCGGATCACCAACCACAGAAGGAGTAACTTCAAAAATGAAATTGCCAGACTCCAGAAGGTTTAACAATGGTGCCTTGTTTCGAGGAGATTGTACGTCGAGCACGTCTATCATCCATGCTTTGATTTCATGATCCACAACAGTGTTAACAACATTTTTAATTCTCTTTGCAAGATTTCCCTCTGCCATAGGAGGGTAAGAACCTATTGACCTCTTTTGGCTCAATCTCTCAGTAGGCTGCTGCATTGCAGTTCTGGATGCGGTATGTAGAGGCCCGGACGTGAGTACAAGTGCGGTCTGAGTGTGTCTTGGTGCATTCCCGATAAAACTATGGCTAGCAGTTCCAGAAGATGATGCGGTCTGAGGATGAGTGAGCCCCTGTGCAGTCCATAAAAAAGATGCCCAGAAGTTCCAGAAGATGATGCGTGTCACACCCCAACCGATGGCGGAATCATCGGGGCATGGCACTGAGCGAAACAGATTGTCTAGAAGTTTCCATAACAATTAACAATACTATTCAATTAAATAATACGTCCCATACCGTATTTCAAACAGCAAAATAATTATTACAGACAAAATCCAAGCAAATATTCTGTTCCGACAACTCAGATTTAAATAGACAGCAATTGTTTATCTGCTTCTAGAGACCCTTGATTCGTTATCTACAGACAACTATTTGTTGGACTCTAAAGCTTTATTCTAGCCTCAAATTCCTACCACATATTGTCACACCCTGAATTTCCACGTATTACCGGTGGGCCCGGTAGGGGAGTATCGTGACGTGGTTGGTAACATAATAGTCAAACAACACAATATTTAAATGCACAGCGGAAGCAAAGTATAGATTCATTTCAACCAAACAATATTGTAATATTAAGTATCACAAATAGTTGAATATAAATCCACAGGTAGATCAAAATAACAGGAAACAGTGTTCAACAGTCTATGACATCCAAGCTTGCGAGACTTATTGTGGATGCTAGGAGAAAAAGCCAGCCTATTACGCGTAGTACCTGCACTTAACCTTTTTGAGAAAATACGTCAGTTTACACTGGTAAATACAATCAACCAACTCATTTTGAAAAAAGTTTAAGAAAATGCATTTAAGGCACAAGGCACAAATAATATTTTATAACTTGGGATTATTATTTGAATATAATACTTGTAAAGGATTTACAAGTTTCTTATGCGTTCAGTAGCCCGGGTCGAGCCGGGTTAAAGATCAATAGACACACCACATTATTTAAATGAGACATCGACGGGCGTACACCTACGCCCCGTGCTTAGGTCGTGGCCATTTCGTAAAATGATGCCAGGGATATCCGGGACATGGTCATTAACCCCCCAAAGGCTTTAAGCAAACAAAACAATTTAAACGAGACATCTCAATACTTTAACCATCATACAATTAAAGATTCAATGCCCGACCAAGCGGTATTTTTATATACCGTACCCCAAGCCCGTATAGGGAAATAAGTTAAAAGTATTTACCTTAGCAAGTATAAATCAAAATCAGCGAGTGCAAGTATCTTTTACTGGTTCTCCTAATCTGGAACGAAGGTTTATAATAACCTATTAGAATCCTAACGGGTCTTTAGTTAAGCTTAAGCTTAGACCGGTTAGTTTTTAAAGATACGGTTCGTACACACGATTAAGCGAAGACCGGATAGAATGTGATTTAGACCCGACAAGTTTGAAGACTTGGTTAATATGGGTATATTATACACATTCTGGATTTTGAGATAAAACCGATAAGGTTTGACCCGTTTCGGCTAATTTATGTAAACTAGTTACATAAACCGAACCGAACGCGCATGAAGCGTAACGGATAACCATAAGAGTCCTAAACAGGTTTCCTAAGTTAACATGCCTTAAATATGTTGTGATATCAGTATGATACCTTCCATTATGCCCAAAACGAGTTTAATCTCATATTAAGCCCCGTAGGGGTATTTTGGTCATTTTAAAGATTATAAAAGGGATTAATTTATCTTCTGTGATCCGGGTCTGAATAAATCAGTAAAATAGTTTTAAACTCAAACTATGCGTTTAATACGCGTATAATGTCGTTTTAAGCGATTTACGGGTTAATGTAGGAATCTGAGTTTTCTGATCAGTTCAACAGGTTCAAAACATTCCATTTATTATTTGAAATCAGTAGCAATTGGATTGGTGTCAAAAGGATTTGTAAAACTCATTTTATGGCCGAAAAGGGCATATTCGGTATTACCGAATCAAGGCACTAATCCTAGCTTATGATCAGTTTAAAAATAATTAAAAATCTTTAAAAATCCCAAAATATTATATTACATCAGTGGGTAAAAGGTTTGGTGTCAAAAAATGGGGTTTAGATAGGCTTTACGCTAATGACGCCGTTTAATTACTAAGAAGCGTTCTAATTACGTCATTAAGCATAACTCCTAATCTAGACCTCCGACTGATGTGAAAATTTAGGGACATGTTTTATAATCAGTAACAAAGATTATTGTACTTTCACATTTCCAAAATTCTCGTTGTATGGTCATAAGGGCATTATGGTCCATATTTAAGCATTTAACGGAAACGTCGGACACTTAAGGATTTAAGTGGTATAAACGCGGAGGGTTATACAAACATGTAACTAGGTCCTAATGGGACTTTAAGGCATGTCTAATCCTATCTAAACCGGGTCAGAACTGAAGTCAAAGCAAAAGTCAAACTTTTGCGTCTTTCGGTTCCGAATCGGTTCAAAACAGAAAGTTGTCGAATCAAACAAGCGTAGACAAGTTTTTATATTTATTACCAAGTTATATGAGCGATAAAATAGGTTACACGCCTTCTACACTGCTAATCGCGTGTTAATTCGAACATTACTATTCTGTTGACTTTTTCGGACAACGTTTGACCCGTCATTAGACCTGGTTAGATCAGGAATCAGTGAGTACCCTTTTAAGGGTTTATTACCCATATAATTACCAACTTATAACAACTTTCATTTCGGCAAAACACTGGACCGTTTGTGTTTTATCGCTAAGTCAAACCGTAATTACGACGGTTTGACTTTTAAGCTAAATACTAAGCATAACTTAATTAGAGAAGGTTAAACATACTTACACGTGTCTAATGGATGCTTAGGAAGACTTGGGCCTGCTCTTGTGCTTCTCAAATGCTCAGAAGATGAAGTTGAAAGGAATGATCATAAGTTGCAACTTTTTGTGACTTATATAGTGAGTCAAACTCACTTAGATTGATGACATGCAACTCTATAATTGAACAAGGATGCTTACAAGTGCCATCTATAGCCTATAAACCACTTTAGAACGCCCAAGGTATGCAAAACAATACATATAAGTCGGTTACAAGGCTGAAACAGGCACCTGTCAAGTTTCTGTCGCTGGTACCTGTCACGCGGCCCGCGTAAGATATTGTTAAGTCTTACGCGGCCCGCCTGGACCTCCTGTTCAGGTTTTGAAGTTTTCTTTAATTGCACTTTTGGCCCTTGGTCCCCCGAAAGGTCATTTTCACATGGTTTCTTGCATTAAGAGGCTTTAATATTGACATAAAGGGGCTTCAAAACTTATACCCACTTTGTGAAGTCCTTGGCCACTTTGTGTTTACCCGAAAAGTCATAAATTTCCATGTTGACGCTTCTAACCCCTCGCACACGAATTTTATCATAACTTTCTCATACGGTAACGAAACTTGGTGAAATTTTTATGGTGCATTCTAGTGAGCATAATTAATCGTTACAAGGCTTCGGGTTTGCTAAAAGGTCACTCAGAGGTATATCTTAACATGTTGACACATTTAACCCCTGTAGTTTGTAATCTCTCACTTTCTTTCACAATTCGCTTCGTATGATCCATTCGTTTAAGGTTATAAACATCATGTAGGGTTATTGTAAAGTATATTTATTCATTGTTGACACTTTGAACCCTTATATTTACATAGTTTCATTGTTTGTCACTTTAGTCCCTCGAAAGTATTCTTTCACACGTTTAAAGGTTATGACACGTGTCAAGACATTATAGGACGTAAATTTTCGAGGTGTTACACATATGCATCCTAAGCACCTGTCACATACGTTAAAATAAAGTCAATACATAAAAAAATGTAAAGGTGAGCATACAAGTTTGATAATAGCATATAGAGTTTGAATTTCGTTTACGCATAACCAGCACGTACACATAGTGAAATGAAGCACGTTAGTTATCGACATAGATCCATCGATACCAATGACTGCGGATTGACTGCCCGAGGCAGTTCGCAATACATGATTACCACCGTAATCCATGCAAGTAATGGTCCTTAACAACCCCCGTGTGAACGGGTGCTGAGTCCAAACTATAGTACTATCGTTGCTAAGGCAGGTAGACAACATTCCATGTGTAAACATAACAAACAAGCATTCATAAGCCACGTATAACATGCATTAATGGTTAGCGTTCAAATAGTATTGAGTAGTGTGATTGTTGTAGTTTGAATATTCGTAACGTATGTGATGCGTGTGAAGTGTATATATAAGTTTAAGTATATTTTAAGCCCTTTTTTACACTTTTTTAGCGAAGTTTTAAATTTATAAAACACGATATTTACTAACACTAAACACACATATGGGCAAGTGCACCCATCGTGAGCATAGTATAGTGTTGGTAAGATACCGAGGTCGTCCAAGGACACAAGAGCTTTTAGTACCGGTTTATCCTCAACGTCTAATCAAATCAAAAAGTTGGAAAAAAAGTTTTAAACTAGAAAAATAAAAACTAACTAAAATGCTGAAAATAAAAATAAAAATAAAAACATATAGACAAGATGAATCACTTGGTTCCGACTCGTGTATAGTGTAACCTTTGATTATTTCCTCACTTTCACACTTATTTAATAGATTATCTTAGTTATTGTAGTAGGCCCCTCTTTTGAAGGTGACGTTACCCTCAACCCAGTAGTTTGAGTCAGCAAGGATACAATCCTAAAGGGTCGGATTATTGAAAGATAATTAATTAAGTTATTAATGCAAATTATGGTAGGCCCCTCTTTTGAAGGTGACGTTACCCTCGGCTAAGTAGTCTGAGTCAGCAAGGATACAGTCCTAAGTAGCCGGGTTATAGTATTAATAGTAGTTTAACTTATTAGGGGATCAAAGAGTTTGGACCCCCGCCATCCAATACCGTTAAGTATTGAAGGAGGTCCTACTAAATTTGACCCAGGTCCCTTGCAGGATCTCTAAACGCTGAACAACGGCAAGACTCTTACCAAATCGTTCCCTTAACCCCCGACCAGGTAGCCAACATACCTCCATATAGACCGTGGAGATATGAATGGTGAAAATCTTTTATTTTATATAGACAGTAAAATAATGCCAAGACACCACAGACAAACGATAAGGAAGAATCACCTTCAACATAAGAAACTAGTTATTAAAGTCATTAATACATAACCAATTAAAAAGTGCGAAAAGATTAAAAATAAAAAGTATTACACTAAACACTTTGTCTTCACCAAGTGATGTAAGAGACTTAGGCAAACTTGGCCTTGATTGTCAATAACTCTTACGATCAATCTTGGATCCCGAGACGACTCACACACTCTATGATGGACAATGGATGATGGTGGTGGATGATGGTGTTATGGTGGTGGTGGGTGGTGGGTGAAGTGTGAGAGAGGTGGTGTGCCAAGGGATGGTTTGAGCTTGAGCCAAGCACTCCTATTTATAGGCTGAACAGAAGCTCGGGCATGACCCCGTGTCCACATTCTTCTCTTTCTTCATTTAATGCAGCTTGTCTGTATTAGTTGACCACGCCCCCGTGTCCGCTGAGCACGACCCCGTGTGCAGAAGCATATCTGTACTATGAAGATTTGCCTGGATTCTGCGAATCTTATAGTTGACCACGGCCCCGTGCCCGCTGAGCACGGCCCCGTGGTGGGCAATGGAAGCTTCTACCACTTTGTCTTTTCTGCTGACACTTGGGCACGCCCCCGTGCTGGCTGAACACGGGGCGTGTTCAGTCTTCTGTCTTCTTGTTTTGCTTGGGAAGATGCTGTCGTGGGGTCGGGCATGTCACGTTTGTTCCTTTTCTTGTATTTATGTTAGATTTTGCTGTCTTTTTGCTTCTTTTGTTAATTTGAGCTCATTTAATCCTGAAAATACAAAAGGAAGACAAAAGCACACTTTTTCCAACATTAGTACTAAAAAAGGGTTAGTTTTATGCCACAATTGATGTAATTTATATGTTGTATTTTGCACACATCAAATACCCCCACACTTGAATCTTTGCTTATCCTCAAGCAAAACTCTTTATAATGTGGCTTTACACTCCCAAATGGAATGGGTAGAAAAGAAGGTTTTTGGGCTTGTCATAGAGTGTCGGGATTTCCAAGATTCTTTATTAAGTTTTATTTTTATTTATTTACAATCCTATTCGTCATGATTTATTTAAAACTTTTCATAAGATAAATTACTTATTAGGGCATAACATGCCTCTTTAAAATTTTATTTATATACAAGTTCACATACCTCACGGGGGATCACTCAACACTCGGCCGAAGATGTATTTTAGTGGATCACTCGAGAGCGGCATGGAACTTACTCCTACCATATGCTTGCCAAGCAATCAATCCTCCTCCTTTTTAACTAAATACCTGTGTAAATATCAAGAGGACTTTTTGGGTGAAAGGTTAGGCTTGGGTTAAAGGTAGGTGGTTGGGTTAGTGGTTAGTAGAAAAGGGCGAAAAAGCGTAACAAGCGTCGGTTTTCGTAAGACTTTTTTTTTATTTTTGTAACTTTTATTTTGATGAAGCTATTATTCAAACAAAGTTATTTTTGATGAACTTGTTTGTTTATTTTCCTTTGCTTCATCATCAACACTTTTTTTTTTTGAAAAGTCATACGAAAAACCGAGCTAGTTACTAAAACAAAGGGTTAAAAATGAAAAAGGTTTTGGTGGGTGAAAGGGTGTTTGGTTTGGGTTATGAAATGAAAAGGTTTAGGCTCAAAGGGGCTAACTATGGGGATTTTGGGTAGGTGGTAAAAAAAAGAAAAATAATGGTGTAGAAATAAAAAAAAGTTAGTCCTAATGCCTCCATCATTTACTTACTCGGGTTTAAGTTGGCAAGGAACGGGAATGTATCGTCATGGCAAGTACTAGAGTCGTAAGAACCAAGCGGCTATTCACACAAGAAACGAAAGATGAGCATTTAATTTAAAGATATGTTTTTGTATGCTCAATAAAGGCTCAAAACTCACTTTTGTGGGAATGGGTTTTTATGTGATCAAGTATATATAATTAAATTTTAACTAAGTTTGTCATGCCTTTTCATAATTTTCTTATGTTGGTTCTTTTTATCACGACGCTATCGGTTGTAAATTTGTAAAAATATAACCTTTTTAGAATTTTGAAATTCCCAAATTAAACCTAGACAAGTAAAAAAAATGAAAAATTTTTGAAAAAAAATTGGGGTGATTAGCGGTTCCAATAGAGTTTTGTGTAAGACTTGTATTTAGGACTTCCAAGATTCAAGGTTTTAGCATCCCCCCCCCCCCCACACTTAAATTACACATTGTCCTTAATGTGTCCCAAAAATAAGTTTTTAGGTTGATTGAATGTGTAAAAAGGTGTGAAAAAGCAAAAATTTGTGTTACTGGGCGCTGAACACGACCCCGTGGTGTCCGGGCACGGCCCCGTGTTCAAGTGCCAGTAACAAAATTAAATCAAGAGAAACAGAAGCCTGGACACGAGGGCGTGTTGGGTGAGCACGACCCGTGTCCAGTTTACCTGAACTGGGTATTTTTGCAAACTGTGCAGCACGGGGCCGTGTTGGGCGGACACGGCCCATGCCGAACTTATTGTAAACGAAGAATTTTTGTCGGATGGTCCTGTTTTCTTGCATGGGGTGCTGGTTCAAGTTTCCCTTGCATCCTTTGCCATCTCAAGTGTGTTTTTATTCATTTCAACGCCATCCAAACACCAAATTAACTAAAACCATCATTCATTAAGTCATAGAGAGAATTACATAATAGTCCTAAAATTAAAATACTAGATAGTTAGGTCAAAGAAACACAAGAAATCTAAACCAAGAAGTTCTAGCCTACTACTTATTCTATTAGTAAAATTTTCGAAAAGGTAAATCCCTCGGTTAAATGTGGCTTGAAAAACTTCTTTCTCCGGTCATGGGTTCCTCACACGTCGGCGAGCCATTCTTCTATCTCCCTAGGGAGAAGAAAAGCGGGCTCATAGGCATCGGTTTGAGGAGGTGCAACTTCCACCGGGACTTCTTGTAGATCTTCAAGAGGAGGTTCCGCTGGAATGTCGTCCCAACCGGTAGGATTGTGGATTCCAAGTGCTAGGTTCCAATCCTCTTGAGGGAGTATTGGTTCCATGGGAGGTGTTACAAGAATGTTTAACCTCTGGTGCAAGAGGTTTATTTCTTGAAAACTATTTTCCAACCCCACCGAAAGATAATTTATACGGTCTATTAGGACCTCCTCTACTGAAGTCATCTCGTCAAGAGCTTCACGTAACGCCATCACATATCTTACGAGAGTTGCTTCAATTGATGGCCTCCTTTCCCTTCGACTGTTTCTGGAGTGCGCAGAAGAGGTTCCACTGTTTTGGCTAGACATTCTACGAAAACAAACCAAAAATAGTTCGTTTTAATGAAACAGTATCACGGACACGGCCCCGTGTTCAACTTTCTGCAGTTTTTTAGAACAAGGAATCTTGGAGTTTCAAATTATTTTCCCAACTTATGAAGCATTTTTTAACAGAAATAACTTAAAACAATGTTGTGTAACTTATTTTTAACGAGATTCCTTGAACAAAAATTCAACAAACATCACAATAAAGCTTGGAATCAAGCTTTAATGGAGGTGTTGTTGCAAGAAAGATGAAGAAGAAGGTAATGGATAAAAGAGGAAAGGACAAGATGTTTGTTAGAACCTTCTTTTAGAACATACCTAGGATGGTAAGTTGGAAAATCCTTTCAAATCTCTGTCCCTGGATGGTCCAAATGTGCAGGATTCTTGGCTGCATTTATAGAAAACGACAGCATGCTGGACACGGCCCCGTGTGCAGGCGAGATCCTGACACATTTTGTCCGTATTCTGACAGAAGTCAGAAGGGAATCTTTTGGTGGACACGGGGGCGTGTTGACCTGGGCACGGCCCCGTGTCAGAGGGCTGTTTATGAAGTTTGTCTATTTTCAAGGAACTTTTCCGGATCGGGCGGTTCCTTACTGGATGGAACAACCCCAAAGTGCCTAAGATACCTTAGTTGATCTAGATTAAGACGAGAACGCAAGAGGTTGTCGGTGAAGGTGATTCCTATGCTATATGTAGGTGGACAAGTCCAACCCTTTTCCGGGCTCTCGTTAAAGAAGGTGTATGTCGAATCGCTCAAGTCTATGTATGCATCGAACGAAGTCGATGGGGAGTCCTTCACGGCACAATCGACACAGGGACGACTATCGCTCAAGTCCTCACTAGAGTTAGAAGTATCGTCGGAAACAACGAAGTTGTTTGAAAGCGAGCCCAACCCTTCTTCTTTGTTATCGTATTGGGATAGATCATTGAAATCTTTCCTAAGTTTTTTTAACCAATTAAGAATTAGATCTTCTAATTGAAATAATTCATCGAGAAGAATTTCTCCTAGAAAATCCGGTTGGGAGCATTCGAGGGAGAGATAGGGATTATTTTTACTTTCGCCCCTCTTAAGGATACAAGGAAACGATGGGTCTATATAGTGGGGCTTATAATTTAGAAAATAGCATTCTAATTCCTCATGGGTACCACCACATAATTGACACCACGTACCATAAGAGTGTCGAAAGTAAAAAGTATCAGTATCACTCATGTTTGTGTCAGAAATTACCAACCGTCGGGATCTTACGGTTCTGTTTTCAGTAGTTGAATCTTGGGTACGGGGGCGTGTTGAGTGGGCACGGCCCCGTGTTCAGCTTACTGTCTGACTTAAAACAGGATTGCCAGTTCCAATGATTGGGCACGGGGCGTGTTCAGCGGGCACGGCCCGTGCTGAGTTCTGCAGAAGCTGAAAAACTAAGAAAAATCCTAAAAAAATGAAAAATAAAAAAAAACGATTAGGCCGTTGATTCCTAACTTTCTTAAAATCCTTGTGTCCCCGGCAACGGCGCCAAAAACTTGATGCGTGTGAAGTGTATATATAAGTTTAAGTATATTTTAAGCCCTTTTTACACTTTTTTAGCCAAGTTTTAAATTTATAAAACACGATATTTACTAACACTAAACACACATATGGGCAAGTGCACCCATCGTGAGCGTAGTATAGTGTTGGTAAGATACCGAGGTCGTCCAAGGACACAAGAGCTTTTAGTACCGGTTTATCCTCAACGTCTAATCAAATCAAAAAGTTGGAAAAAGGTTTTAAACTAGAAAAATAAAAACTAACTAAAATGCTGAAAATAAAAATAAAAATAAAAACAAAAACAGATAGACAAGATGAATCACTTGGTTCCGACTCGTGTATAGTGTAACCTTTGATTATTTCCGTACTTTTGCACTTATTTAAGAGATTATCTTAGTTATTGTAGTAGGCCCCTCTTTTGAAGGTGACGTTACCCTCAACCCAGTAGTTTGAGTCAGCAAGGATACAATCCTACAGGGTCGGATTATTGAAAGATAATTAATTAAGTTATTAATGCAAATTATGGTAGGCCCCTCTTTTAAAGGTGACGTTACCCTCGGCTAAGTAGTCCGAGTCAGCAAGGATATAGTCCTAAGTAGCCGGGTTATAGTATTAATAGTAGTTTAACTTATGAGGGGATCAAAGAGTTTGGACCCTCGCCATCCAATACCGTTAAGTATTGAAGGAGGTCCTACTAAATTTGACCCAGGTCCCTTGCAGGATCTCTAAACGCTGAACAACGGCAAGACTCTTACCAAATCGTTCCCTTAACCCCCGACCAGGTAGCCAACATACCTCCATATAGACCGTGGAGATATGAATGGTGAAAATCTTTTATTTTATATAGACAGTAAAATAATGCCAAAACACCACGGACAAACGATAAGGAAGAATCACCTTCAACATAAGAAACTAGTTATTAAAGTCATTAATACATAACCAATTAAAAAGTGCGAAAAGATTAAAAATAAAAAGTATTACACTAAACACTTTGTCTTCACCAAGTGATGTAAGAGACTTAGGCAAACATGGCCTTGATTGTCAAGAACTCTTACGATCAATCTTGGATCCCGAGACGACTCACACACTCTATGATGGACAATGGATGATGGTGGTGGATGACGGTGTTATGGTGGTGGTGGGTGAAGTGTGAGAGAGGTGGTGTGCCAAGGGATGGTTTGAGCTTGAGCCAAGCACTCCTATTTATAGGCTGAACAGAAGCTCGGGCACGGCCCCGTGTCCAGTGGGCACGGCCCCGTGTCCACATCCTTCTCTTTCTTCATTTAATGCAGCTTGTCTGTATTAGTTGACCACGCCCCTGTGTCCGCTGAGCACGACCCCGTGTGCAGAAGCATATCTGTACTATGAAGATTTACCTGGATTCTGCGAATCTTATAGTTGACCAAGGCCCCGTGCCCGCTGAGCATGGCCCCATGGTGGGCAATGGAAGCTTCTACCACTTTGTCTTTTCTGCTGACACTTGGGCACACCCCCGTGCTGGCTGAGCATGGGGCGTGTTCAGTCTTCTGTCTTCTTGTTTTGCTTGGGAAGATGCTGTCGTGGGGTCGGGCATGTCACGTTTGTTCCTTTTTTTGTAATTATGTTAGATTTTGCTGTCTTTTTGCTTCTTTTGTTAATTTGAGCTCATTTAATCCTGAAAATACAAAAGGAAGACAAAAGCACACTTTTTCCAACATTGGTACTAAAAAAGGGTTAGTTTTATGCCACAATTGATGTAATTTATATGTTGCATTTTGCACACATCAGTATGTAACACCCAAAAGTGCATGAAGCAAAAAGGGATCGAGTATACTCACAGCGATTGATGGATTGAAGGGAGCGCTTAGCGAGTAAGGTTAGCCTGAATAGATTCGGTAGCATAACGATAAGTGAAGCGTAAAACGTTACAAAGTATGAAGGGTCGGATAGTGGTTCGATCGGGTCGTAATCCGATCGGACAGCAATCCGTGCGGATAATAATCCGTTCGGGTGGTCATCCGGTCGGACAGTGGTCCGGTCGGATGGCGATTCGAGTGGATTGTTTCTTCCTATAAGGAGAATGTGTTTGTGTATGATGGCTTGACTTTTGAAGTTTTTGTTGTAGTATTTGAAAACATTGAAGTACCTTTACCCTTCAGGTCGGGTGATCGGACGGCTGTTCGATCGGCCGGCAACCCGATCGGTTAGGCATTCAAATGAATTGCAATGTTTAGTCTTTGGATCGGACAGGTGTTCGATCGGACAGGTGTTCGATCGGACAACCATCTTGACAATTTCTTAGAAGGGCGTCACCTGATCGGACGACTGCTCGATCGGGTGGCACTCCTAGGGCTTCGGGCATAGTGAAAATCGGTTAAGTATTGAAGCATAGTATCTCATGATACGAGGAGTAATTTGTTCGGACAGTAGTTCGATCAAATCACAGCCCGTTCAATACTAGTCTTCAAAATAGGTTGATTGTGTGGGACCATGTGTTAGCCGATCGGCTGACTATCCGATCGGTTGGCTGCCCGTTCGGACAACAGTCCGATCGGTCAGCATCCTGACCTGATCAGCCTATTCACCTAACACTTGGTTGTTCTGATTGTTTGTCATTTTTATTAAGGTATTTTGACAACGAGTCGAACCATAGTTTCCTCGTCCTTACTTGGTTCCCTCGGTCGGGCAGGAATCACCCAAGCCCAGCCGGCAAACTGTTAGGTATGAAGTTTATTGTTCAACTCGAGGTCGGTTAACCTTGTGGATAGAATCCGGGCCTTGAGCCATACAACCACCGAAGTGATTTGTAAACCGGCACAGACTCCGTTTCTATCGGTTGAAGGCATTGAGTGTAAAAGAGTTGAAAGAAAGTTGGAATATTCCTCTTTCAATCCTTTTTCACCGTGTATATGTTCAGATCTACTAAAGATCTTTGTTTGTTTATGTGGAAATCGGCTAGATCCAAGCTATTCTTGGTGGATTGAGGCCAATTCATGAAGTTCTTCCCGAACCCATGATGACATCATCCTAGAACACTTGAATCTTGATGATTTCACGGTTAAAAGTTAAGATTTGAAAGATAGAAAGGTGTAGGAGTGTGTATAGATCAAGAAAGTACAAGATTTTTGATGAAATCTTACCGGAATCGAGAGGAATCTGCGAAAAGATGAGCTGAGCGTGCTGGTCGGTCAGAGGTTTCCAAAAGTAGAAAGAATGACAATGAAAGGGGTATTTATAGGATGCCAAAAGGGGTAAGTGTCGGCCGATCGGCCAGGCAGCTTGATCGGACAGCCTGTCCGATCGGACAGCAGTCCGTTCGGCTGGCTGTTCGATCGGCTGGGAGCCTGATCGATCAGTCGCACGTTTCGAGTGTTTTACGCGACGATTTTTGATATTTCAATTTCGATTGCGAGCGGTTCGATTCGATGGGGTTTCCTAGTCAAATTACTTTCAGTCCCAACTACTAAATATCATAGTTCGATTGTGATTCGTGTTCGAGTTCGATTTCGAGTTTCGATTGAGTTCGATTGATTACCACAACACAACATAAATAAACAGGCACAAGTAACACGTAAGGCACACACACACGTACAACAACAAGTAAAATACATAGATCGAGTTGCGATTCATTGTTGATTCGATTAGCATAGTTTGATTAACTTTATCGCATTGTTACTTCCTATAGTTCACAGTCGTAAGTCGATTAGATAGCGATTAACACACATCGATTTTAGCAATTAACAACACTTACTCCACATAATACAATTAAAATAAAGAAATTTCTACAAGTCAAATCCGTATATCCGGTCGTTGACTTTGACTTGTGGAAACACGGGGTGTTACAGCCTCCCCTTGTTTAGGGAATTTCGTCCCGAAATTAAGCTGGAAGCTGTACGACTCCGTGAATCACGTTTGAGAACTTTCTGTTTGGCCCGGTTTTGACTCCGAAACGATTGAGAACCGAACGTGTGACGTGCGGAATCCGTACACGAACGTGACTGAACACACGAGACGTAATACAATCGGTGATTCTATTGATTGATATAAAATCGTACAAAGCACATGAATCACGATGTTACTTTCTCTCTCTAACTTCTTTCTTTAAACAACTGCGGGTACTTAGCCTTCATGTCGCTTTCGAGTTCCCAAGTGAACTCTGCGCCTCGTTTGCCTTCCCATCGGACTTTCACAGTAGGAATGCGTGAGCGTCTGAGCTGCTTGGTTTGGCGATCCATGATTTCGACAGGCTTTTCCACGAAGTGTAATGTTTCGTTCACTTGTAGATCATCGAGAGAAACGTGTAAGTCGTGGCCGGCTAGGCACTTTCGGAGGTTTGACACGTGGAAAGTCGGGTGGACGTTACTAAGTTCCTCCGGTAGTTTGAGTCTGTAGGCGACTTTCCCGATTCTTTCTAGAATCTTAAAAGGTCCAACATATCGAGGCGCGAGTTTTCCCTTTTTGCCGAATCGGACTACACCCTTCCAAGGTGATACCTTTAGGAGTACGTAGTCACCAACGTCAAATTCACGGGGCTTGCACTTTTTATCGACGTAACTTTTCTGTCGATCCCGAGCTTTCACCAGATTGTCTCTAATTTGGAAAATTTTGTCTGTCGTTTCTTGTAATAACTCAGGACCGGTTAATTGCGAATGACCGATCTCGTGCCACACAATAGGCAATCGACATCTTCTTCCGTATAGTGCCTCGAAAGGTGCCATTTGGATGCTAGAATGATAGCTGTTGTTATACGAGAATTCGACTAACGACAGGTATTTATCCCAATTACCACCGAAGTCTAAGACACACGAACGGAGCATGTCCTCAAGAGTACGAATCGTTCTTTCAGTCTGACCGTCGGTTTGAGGGTGGAAAACGGTTCTTAGATTAAGCGATGTACCGAGTGCCGTTTGAAACGTTTCCCACAGTCGCGAGGTAAACCGAGCATCACGATCAGAGATGATGTCACGAGGCGTCCCATGATTACAAATGATCTCGTCGGTGCAGATTCGGGCTAATCGTTCTAACTTGTAGTCTTCCCGTATTGGCAGAAAGTGAGCTGATTTAGTCAAACGGTCGACCACAACCCAGATGTTGTCGTGACCTGATGACGTGTGCGGTAGCTTGGTTATAAAGTCCACATGGGAATTGGTGGTTGTTCAAGTAAGCCAGAGGGTCTTTGATGTTCGGCCTTGATCCTAGCACAAGTTAGGCATTTTCCAACGTAGAGAGCGATATCCCTTTTCATACCCGGCCACCAGTACTTATAACGAAAATCCTGGTACATTTTGTCGGCACCGGGGTGGATGGAATACCGGGATTTGTGGGCTTCGTCCATCAAGATCTGTCGCAAATTGGTTCGCTTGGGAATCCAAATTCGGTCCAGAAAGTGGAATATCCCATTCGATTTGCTTACAAGCTGGGCTCCATCGTGGTAGATTCTTTCTTTCTTCAGGGTGCGTTCGTTAAAACACGCATGTTGAGCGTCGTGGATGAGGGTTTCGAGATCGTTTTGGGCTTGAACATTACGAGTGCTAAGCAGATAGCTCCGTCTGCTAAGTGCGTCGGCAACAACATTTTCCTTGCCTGGGTGATAACGGATCTCACAGTCGTAATCGTTGAGAAGTTCTACCCATCGGCGTTGACGCATATTAAGTTCCTTCTGATTAAAGATATGTTGCAGGCTCCTATGATCGGTGAAGATCGTACACTTGGTACCATATAGGTAGTGTCACCAAATCTTTAATGCAAAAACAACCGCGCCTAGCTCGAGATCATGGGTTGTATAGTTCCTCTCGTGGATTTTGAGCTGACGAGATGCGTAAGCTATAACCTTGTCCCGCTGCATAAGGACACAAGCAAGACCAAGGTTGGAAGCATCACAGTAGACAATGAAATTGTCGTTTCCGTCGGGCAATGTGAGAACAGGAGCATTGCAGAGCATGTGCTTGAGGGTTCGAAAGGCAGACTCTTGTTCAGTTTTCCAAACAAAAGACTTGTCTTTATGCGTGAGAGAGGTAAGCGGCACAGCAATCTTCGAGAATCCTTCGATGAATCGTCGATAATAGCCCGCTAGTCCGAGAAAAGAGCGGACCTCAGACGGGTTCTTAGGCGTAACCCAGCTCTTGACAGCTTCAATCTTCGCAGGATTCGACATGAATGCCTTGACTATTAACAATGTGACCCAGAAATTGAACTTCCTCCAACCAGAATTCGCACTTGGAGAACTTGGCATAGAGTTGGTGCCCCTGGAGTAGCTCGAGAACCAAACGTAGATGTTGCGTGTGTTCGGCTTTCGACTTGGAATAGATCAAGACATCGTCGATGAATACGATGACGAAACGGTCGAGATATGGTTTACACACGCGATTCATCAGATCCATGAAAACCGCTGGTGCGTTGGTTAGACCAAAAGGCATAACAACGAATTCGTAATGACCGTATCGGGTGCGAAATGCGGTTTTGGGTATATCCTCTTCTTGTATACGCAGTTGGTGATATCCTGAACGTAGATCGATCTTCGAGAAACACGTAGCGCCTTGTAGCTGATCAAACAAGTCGTCGATGCGAGGTAGGGGATAGCGGTTCTTGATAGTTAACTTATTCAATTCCCGGTAGTCGATGCACATCCTGAACGACCCGTCCTTCTTTTTGACGAAAAGGACTGGCGCACCCCAAGGAGAGGTGCTCGGGCGAATGAAGCCTTTCTCAAGTAATTTCTGGAGTTGGGTTGAGAGTTCGCGCATTTCGGACGGCGCGAGTCGGTAGGGAGCTTTGGCAACAGGATTTGCTCCAGGAATGAGGTCGATACGAAAGTCGATATCACGACTTGGTGGCAAACCTGGAAGATCATCAGGAAACACATGAGGAAATTCACGAACCACAGGAACGTCTTTCACTTCCTTCTTCTCTTTCTTTTCCTTCTCCGCTACTACAATGTTTGCCAAGAAAGCTTTGTATTCCTTACGGAGATACTTGCTAGCTTGGACACATGACATGAGCTTGAGACCTTTTGAAGCAGTTTCACCGTATACACATAATAAGTCACCATTCGTGAGCGAGAATCGAATCATCTTATCATAACACACAACTTCAGCATGGTTTTCACGTAGAAAATCCATGCCTACTATGACGTCGAAACTTCCGAGTTGCATCGGAATGAGGTCGATTGGGAAGATGTGATTGTTGAGCTCAAGAGTACAATCACGGATAATAGAATTGACGGCATCGGTTCTTCCAGTAGCGACTTCAACATCGAATGTCGAGGAGAGTTGGGAGCGTTTACGACTAAGGAGTTTCTCGAATTCGAACGACACAAAGCAATTATCGGCGCCAGTATCAAACAAACATGATGCATATATACCATTCACAAGGAACGTACCATTGACCACGTTGTTGTCGGCCTGGGCTTGACGCACGTTGAGGTTGAAAGTTCTGGCACGTGCGGCCTGTTGTTGCTGTTGCTGCTGTTGTTGCTGGTGTTGCTGCTGCTGTTGAGGCTGTTGCTGCTGGGGCTCTTGTTTCACGACCCTGTTTGGGCACATGTTGGCGAAATGGTTCGGGTCGCCACATGCGAAGCAGGCTCTGGCTTTGATTGCGGGTGCCGGAGGAGCTTGCTGACCCTGTGGGGCAGTGAGTAGAGCTTGATGAGCAGGAGCTTGTCGAATACGGCAGTTGGCAGTAAAGTGACCGTACAGATTGCAATGAGCACAAAAAACGGAAAGCAATGGCAGTTGGGTGATGGTAGGTACATGTAGGGCAGAGCGGATGTGGCCCAGTGTATGCACGCTTGGCAAGAGGTGCATTGGCCACAGGCGCTGCCACTTGGCGCTATTGAGCTGGTACGGATTGAACTGGTGCAGCAGTGATCGCACAATTCTTGTTACTGGAGCTGTTCTTTCTCTTGTTCTTCCTCTTGTTGCTCGATGAGGTGGGTTCGGTAGTTGGTGCGGTGGCGGTAGCTTGATGCAGATGCTTCGAAGTTTTATCCCAGACACCGGCCTTAACCCTTTTGTCGTTGATTTTGGCGGCCAGAAGGTAAGTTTCTTCGATCGTCATAGTCTTAGCCGCTTGCACGAAATCAGCAACGCAGTCGGGCAGGGCCCGGATGTACTTCTTGATTGCCATGTGGGGAGTCTTGACTTGATCGGGACAGATAATGCTGAGCTGTTTGAAACGAGCAGTAAGACCAGCATTGTCACCATCCTTTTGCTGTATGTGCCAAAATTCATCTTCTAGCTTGTGACATTCGTGAGGAGGGCAGAATTTCTCTAGCATAACTTCCTTGAGCTCGTCCCACGACAGACTATAGGCTGCATCGTTCCCTCGCTTGTTCCTCTCGGGCGTCCACCAGTCTAGTGCACGGGACTGGAAAACGCCGGTAGTATTCAGAGTACGGAGGTCACCAGGGCAACCACTCTGTCCCAGAGTAACCTCAATGGAATCAAACCAGTGAAATAGTGCAGTGGGACCTCCCTCGCCAGTGAATTCTTTTGGCCCACACGACTTGAATTGCTTGAAACTGAAGGTCATTGCGGTAGCTTTAGGAGCTTCGGTTCTCGATTCCTCAGACGATTTGCTGGCATTCTCATAAACATCGCTCACGGCCTTTGCTACACTTTTAGCGATGATGGAAGCAAGGCGTTTGTCTCTCTTCACTTGACGAGAAAGTGCGTGACGGGATCCAGACGACATTGTTTGCAACAGACATCGCCACGGAACTCAACATATTGTATTCGAATCTCACCTCACACGTCTACTACTTACTAAAGTTCAGGAACACGTATATTCACGTAAACACATAACACATAGAGCACAAAATTACATATACACATAAGCACGTAGGGCACATAATCACATAACACCCAAGCATGTCAAGTACTGAAGCAATAAAACACATGCGAAATTAATCACTAGAGGCAGTCAGAAAACAGAAACCTATTATTCAAAGTCGGCGATTGCTCGAGAGTAGCGTAGTATAAGCGCACGTCGTAGTATAAAGTCATCCATAATTCAACGATTTGTTAATGATGTGTAGTGTGTTGTGTAGGTAGCGAAAGCAAAGGGCGTTAGATCGAACTAGTGGTACCTCAAAACGTTAACAAGTAAGCGTGAAACACACAAAACACATAAAATCAGCAAATCATCAAAGTCAGCAATTGCGGCTCAGATTCAAAACACATAAAATTCGAGGTGTAGATTATCTGCGGCTAGAAGACTTCGACTAACCAAAGCGATTCAACTATTCGCAAGGACTTGTCGTCTACGTCTGACTTCCAGGACTGTGTCCTTGCCTCGATCCTTGGGCGTTTGGCACGCATCCCGTTAGTCGTGTCGTGACTTCAGGTCGATGGAGTCCGTCGAGACTTTGGTGGGAATCTTGTAAAATGTGCGGAACAAGTCGTCAAGGTTAGGGTTTCACCCCTAGCTCAACAACTTCATCCCTGTTTTTGATAAGATAGAGGAGATTATTCATCAAAATATGGATTTCACTCCTGATTTGGTATAATTCCCCCGTTGAACAAGCGTTCGTTATTAAAAAAAAAGAAGGAAGAAATCATCGATAAGTTGATAAGACAGCATTAATTCAAGCATTTTAGTCAAGAGTTTGTGGTTTTCACCCCTAATCTCGACTTTATCGCCTATTCATAGCTGTAAATTCGAGTGCAGTGATAGTGTAGCATAAACGAGAATAGCGAGAAGTAAGCTCGTACATAATCCCTACTGGTTATGCACAAGTCGGTCTGTTGGTTCCTAACTATAGACTAGGTTTCTAAGACACCGACCCGGACTAGGTCGAGTCTTGCCTAGTTCCCTATAGTTATGGCTCTGATACCAATCTGTCACACCCCAACCGATGGCGGAATCATCAGGGCATGGCACTGAGCGAAACAGATTGTCCAGAAGTTTCCATAACAATTAACAATACTATTCAATTAAATAATACGTCCCATACCCTATTTCAAACAGCAAAATAATTATTACAGACAAAATCCAGGCAAATATTCTGTTCTGACAACTCAGATTTAAATAGACAGCAATTGTTTATCTGCTTCTAGAGACCCTTGATTCGTTATCTACAGACAACTATTTGTTGGACTCTAAAGCTTTATTCTAGCCACAAATTCCTACCACATATGCATCCTAAGCACCTGTCACATACGTTAAAATAAAGTCAATACATAAAAAATGTAAAGGTGAGCATACAAGTTTGATAATAGCATATAGAGTTTGAATTTCGTTTACGCATAACCAGCACGTACACATAGTGAAATGAAGCACGTTAGTTATCGACATAGATCCATCGATACCAATGACTGCGGATTGACTGCCCGAGGCAGTTCGCAATACATGATTACCACCATAATCCATGCAAGTAATGGTCCTTAACAACCCCCGTGTGAACGGGTGCTGAGTCCAAATTATAGTACTATCATTGCTAAGGCAGGTAGACAACATTCCATGTGTAAACATAACAAATAAGCATTCATAAGCCACGTATAACATGCATTAATGGTTAGCATTCAAATAGTATTGAGTAGTGTGATTGTTGTAGTTTGAATATTCGTAACGTATGTAACACCCAAAAGTGCATGAAGCAAAAAGGGATCGAGTATACTCACAACGATTGATGGATTGAAGGGAGCGCTTAGCAAGTAAGGTTAGCCTGAATAGATTCGGTAGCATAACGATAAGTGAAGCGTATAACGTTACAAAGTATGAAGGGTCGGATAGTGATTCGATCGGGTGGTAATCCGATCGGACAGCAATCCGTGCGGATAACAATCCGTTCGGGTGGTCATCCGGTCGGACAGTGGTCCGGTCGGATGGCGATTCGAGTGGATTGTTTCTTCCTATAAGGAGAATGTGTTTGTGTATGATGGCTTGACTTTTGAAGTTTTCGTTGTAGTATTTGAAAACATTGAAGTACCTTTACCCTTCAGGTCGGGTGATCGGACGGCTGTTCGATCGGCCGGCAACCCGATCGGTTAGGCATTCAAATGAATTGCAATGTTTAGTCTTTGGATCGGACAGGTGTTCGATCGGACAACCATCTTGACAATTTCTTAGCTGGGCGTCACCTGATCGGACGGCTGCTCGATCGGGTGGCACTCCTAGGGCTTCGGGCATAGTGAAAATCGGTTAAGTATTGAAGCATAGTATCTCATGATCCGAGGAGTAATTCGTTCGGACAGTAGTTCGATCGAATCACAGCCCGTTCAATACTAGTCTTCAAAATAGGTTGATTGTGTAGGACCATGTGTTAGCCGATCGGCTGACTATCCGATTGGTTGGCTGCCCGTTCGAACAGCAGTCCGATCGGTCAGCATCCTGACCGGATCAGCCTATTCACCTAACACTTGGTTGTTCTGATTGTTTGTCATTTTTATTAAGGTATTTTGACAACGAGTCGAACCATAGTTTCCTCGTCCTTACTTGGTTCCCTCGGTCGGGCAGGAATCACCCAAGCCCAGCCGGCGAACTGTTCAGTATGAAGTTTATTGTTCAACCCGAGGTCGGTTAACCTTGTGGATAGAATCCAGGCCTTGAGCCATACAACCACCGAAGTGATTTGTAAACCGGCACAGGCTCCGTTTCTATCGGTTGAAGGCATTGAGTGTAAAAGAGTTGAAAGAAAGTTGGAATATTCCTCTTTCAATCCTTTTTCACCGTGTATATGTTTAGATCTACTAAAGATCTTTGTTTGTTTATGTGGAAATCGGCTAGATCCAAGCTATTCTTGGTAGATTGAGGCCAATTCATGAAGTTCTTCCCGAACCCATGATGACATCATCCTAGAACACTTGAATCTTGATGATTTCACGGTTAAAAGTTAAGATTTGAAAGATAGAAAGGTGTAGGAGTGTGTATAGATCAAGAAAGTACAAGATTTAGGATGAAATCTTACCAGAATCGAGAGGAATCTGCGAAAAGATGAGCTGAGTGTGCTGGTCGGTCAGAGGTTTCCAAAAGTAGAAAGAATGACAATGAAAGGGGTATTTATAGGATGCCAAAAGGGGTAAGTGCCGGCCGATCCGCCAGGCAGCTTGATCGGACAGCCTGTCCGATCGAACAGCAGTCCGTTCGGCTGGCTGTTCGATCGGCTGGGAGCCTGATCGATCAGTCGCACGTTTCAAGTGTTTCGCGCGATGATTTTTGATATTTCGATTTCGATTGCGAGCGGTTCGATTCGATGGGGTTTCCTAGTCAAATTACTTTCAGTCCCAACTACTAAATATCATAGTTCGATTGTGATTCGTGTTTGAGTTCGATTTCGAGTTTCGATTGAGTTCGATTGATTACCACAACACAACATAAATAAACAGGCACAAGTAACACGTAAGGCACACACACACGTACAACAACAAGTAAAATACGTAGCTCGAGTTGCGATTCATTGTCGATTCGATTAGCATAGCTTGATTAACTTTATCGCATTGTTACTTCCTATAGTTCACAGTCGTAAGTCGATTAGATAGCGATTAACACACATCGATTTTAGCAATTAACAACACTTACTCCACATAATACAATTAAAATAAAGAAATTTCTACAAGTCAAATCCGTATATCCGGTCGTTGAATTTGACCTTGACTTTGACTTGTGGAAACACGGGGTATTACAATGCGGTCTGAAGATGAGTGGGCCCCCATGCAGTCCCCAACAAACGATGCCCAGATTGCCCAACTCCTTGACCTCCTCTGGTCAGGGCTTCCTTGAGTGATTTTAACTCAGCCTCAAGCTGTATTTCTTTTGGTGAAGGTTCTTGATTATACCGGCACACCCGGTGCGTGGGAATTCAATCCATGCGTCTCCCTTGGAGACTAAAGACTCAAATGTTTCTTTTTGCGCACCAAAAAGGTTATTAACTTTCGCAAAAAGCTACGGTTCATTGGCTGGAAGCCAGGCTTTCGTTGGACAGTCTTCGGTGCCGATCCTATTCAGAAATGTGCAGCATGCACATGGTAAAGTCATTTTTACCTTCAGAAAATGAATTTACATATTAGCAATCATACAAGGTTTCAACTAACTTTTTCCAAACCGAGAGGGTTCTCGAAACCCCAAAACACCCCTAGATACGCCCCTGCCTCGAGGGGCACGCCTCAACCCTCTTTTTTTAACCATGGGTCGGTCAACCCACATCATATAATTGAAGGGGTATAACCCCACCAGACACTCAAGTTATATAACCCCCATAACCCCCTTTCTTACATTTTTTTGTCATTTGTCACATAACCCCATCAAATGGGGTTATGTAGTATTACCACTACACATCATGGCCTTATTTTTTAGTAAGAAATGGTAGGGAAAAAGAGAAAAAAATGATTGAGTGTTCTTACAATTATCAAGAAAGAGGAAACACGTTCTGGCTCAAACCCTTAATTCTTTGATTCTCAAATGCAACAATGGCGATAGAACTATAGCGATTTCTTCAGACTAACAAAACAAACAAACAAAGGCGCAATAAACTGTTGAGAATTTAATTTTTGAAAAAGAATAACGTTCTGGTTCAAACCCTTAATTATTTGTTTAGCTCCATCAGATATCAAATTAAGGCCTTTTGTTCGACGGAATCGCAGCACATCATCGTCAACTGAAGTCGAGACGCCGAACGATGAAGGCGGAGGATGAATGGCGATGTCGTTCATCTCCATCAGATATTGATTACCGAACAAGGAGAGCGAAAGGAAGTTATGGATGACGTTTGAGCAACAAGGTTGGGTGGGGGGGGGGTTTGGGACGATTGGGGTGAAAATTCCGTGCTTGGGAAATATTTACTACAACAAAGTTTGTTGTTTTTTAGTTATAAATGCATATACGTGTTTTGTAAAAATACGAAATTTTATATATTATTATTATATAAAAAGTTTAACATATACTAAAAAAAATATGTTATATATATATATATATATATATATATATATATATATATATAAAGTTTATGCAACATGATAAATAATGCAGACAACAAATGAATTGTAAATTGAAGCAAAGATTTACGTTTTTGGCAACATGAGGAGTATAACCTCAATTCTTGTTTCCCTATGAACTCAAAACAAATCCATGATACCGACATTGTAATAGCTCAAAATTTTAAACATCTATTATTATTTCAAGAATATAATTAAGTTTCTAATATTCTAAACATACTTGTGGAATACCGGTTAAAGAGATACTCGTTTAGAGAATATAATTAAGTTTCTAAGGCTACACGGTATGGTGATGGTCATCTCTTGGAGGATGAGCCGTCACGTAAGCACCATGTAGGATGAGGGTGAGGATGGGACAAAGGGGATGGAGCTAAGGAAATGGGGGGATGGGCCTAAAAGATATATACATAAGTTGTATGTATATGTGTGTGAGTGTGTTTATCTTGTAGTGGAGCGTCCCAAACGTCCTCAGGTCTACGAGAAGGATGACGATGGGGGGGATGCGAAATGGAATGTGGTGCGGCGCCGATCTAAGATGGGGCGGGGACGACCCCCACACCGCCTAGTCTAATATTCTAAATACACTTGAGGAAAACCAGTTAAAGGGATACCCACAAACATTTTCATGTACGATGTACATACAAATATTAGTGGTTGGCTATTGTTGTCATGAATTATATAATCAGGTTACGTTAGAAGGATTTGGTTCTGCAAGAGCAAGCAACTTCTCTTCGACGTTGGAGTTTTCCATGGTTTACATCAGGGGGCGGATTTATGTGGTGGCGAGGGGTAGCCCGAGATTCCCCTCAACTTTCTTGGCAAGGTGTAATTTTCTTTTAATATTCGTTTTTATATATCGGGATACCCCTAAGTAAATGTCAGGATATCCTGAGTGTACGTGATGAAAAAATGAAATAAAATTTTATGTTTGACGGAAACGATAATTTTATGGTCGACGGAACTTATAGGGCAACAAGTTAACAGAAGGTAGAAGATGAACTGGCTGTTTGGTAGCCTCTGAATGGTCATTAAGAGGCTACCTCTTAATGGAACCATTAAGAATTTTACCAATGAGAAGGTAGAAGAATGTGACATGTGATGATTTACCATTCAGATGTTACCTCTTAACCATTCAGACTTGAGGTTACCTCTTATTCATTCAGAGGTTTTAAACCATTAAGAGGTAGCATCTGAATGGTCATTAAGAGGCTACCAAACAGCCCCGAAGTTGTCTTAATATAATATAATATAATAACATGAGCATTGAATGAAAAGGCAATGAACATTGAATGAAAAGGCAACAATATGTCATGGAGTTAGTTCTTTAACTCGCGTGCGGCCTTAGATCACGGTCTAAGTAAGCCTTGCCGACTTGGTGTCGTTGGGTTTTGATTATGAAAGCTGCTAAGGGGAACGTTGGATCGCAAGTGGGTTGCTTGTAATACTTGAACACAAGTATACAAGAGAATAGCTTTGTATTAGACAAATAGAGTTTACAAGGGTATGAAGTTTACAAGTTGCTAGGGATGCTTCAAATGAGCTCCTATGGTCCCTATTTATAGTAGTTGCAAGACTATCTAGAGTATTCTTAATCTAGAATACTCTTTACAAAATATCAAGCCTAAATATCTAAGATATTTCTTTCATAAATATCCATGATATTTTACTAAGTATCTAGAGTGTTCTTGGTTGATTATTGGTCTTTCTATTGCCTCCAAATTGCTGGAAAAATACGGGTTGTTCCGGAGTCTTCCGGGCGGCTCTTGAAGTGTGTAGATGGCCCTGGAAGGTTCTAGAATACTGAATTTTTGGGCTGAATTGTAGCGGGGCGTGACATCCTCCCCCACCTAAATTCGCAACGTCCTCGTTGCGATGCCCGTATGCCTCATGAGTTGTATTGCGGATAATATTTTGCCTCGGTTCTTTGACTTCAAGGGTGCAGTGTGCACTTTATCGCCTTTGATGATGTAGAGTGTGTTCATGAATGGTGCTGGCATGGCCTTTTGTTCTCGAAAGAAATCCACCCCGAGCATAATATTGTAGTCTTCGATTAGAACAATCGAGAAGTGTAACTTGCCTGCCCATGTCCCGATTTTGGTTTTTACGCCCCAAGCGACACCTTCGATCGGTATGGGATCTCCGTTAGCGGGTTTAATCCAACCTTCTTGATTTGTGATTCTTAAGTCGAGTCTTCTCGCCTCGTTTGTTGACATAAAGTTGTGACTAGCACCGGTATCGACCAATGCTTCTAAGGTTTCTCCTTTTATTTCTAGATTGACAATGCGAAGACCTTTTCCCTTCGAATTGCCCACGACTGTTGTCGGGTTAGCTTGATTTGCTATTGCCAATGGTTTTCCTTCCATTTCGGTCATAGCATTTAAAACTTGAAATTGCATTGCACCTAGGCGAACCTCTTCGGTTTCCTCAGGTTCATCATCGCCGGTCCTTATAAGGGCCGTTAGTCTGGCTTTCTTTCGGCAGTCTCGTGCATCATGAGGCCCATCGCAAAGGAAGCAAAATTTGTTTACGACTTTTCCTTTGTTATATAATGTTAATGCCCGGTCATCATTCTTCCAGTATTGATTTTGGTTGGTGGGTTTTGCTCCCCCACCTTTTGCATCGCCGGTCTCTGTAGTTGCTGATCTTGTCGAACGATTTTCATTACGGTCGTGCAAGTTTTCAGCAACAGAGATTGCTGATGATAAGTCTTGAACATTTCGTCGTTCAAGTTCGGTTTTGGCCCATTGTTGCAAGCTATCTACAAAGTATATGAGAGCATCCTTGGGCGACAAGTCCGGAATCTCAAGCACAAGGGTAGTAAATTCATCGATATAATCTTTGATGCTACCCTTTTGCCTAAGGTTTCGTAGCCGAATCTTTGCATCGTGTTTGGCATTTTCCGGATAGAATTGCTTTTTAATTTCTTTTATGAAATCAGCCCAAGTATTGATGGTGTACATACCTTTTTCGATCTCCATGTGCTTCTGTCGCCACCATAGAGCCGCAGTTTCCTTTAGGTATAAGGTCACCGTCTTGATTTTCTTGCCATCGTCAACGATGTCTGTAACACCTCGAAAATTCGTGTTAAATAGAATAACGACACGTGTCATGAAAGACAAAAATCATTGTAAACCCGGAATTATTAAAGACATATTGGCAGGATTTAAAAGTGGCGTCATGTTAAATTTTTACCTCTGAACGACCTCAGTTATAAATCCCAAGACCCAAGTTTTTTTATAACAAACATCTATTAATTCTAAATTCAGAAATGGGTTCACAATAATGGACTTGCAAAAGCATGTTATTATCTCACGAAGAAATTGAATGGTAAACCGATGTGTTCGGGTCTTGTATATGCATTCATTTGAAACAATGGATAATGGTAGGGTATTATACAGGATCATACACTTTGTGAGGGTCCTAAGTTGATAATTGAGGTCTAAAAATCGTGCAAGTTGATTGCCCTTTCAAAACTTCAACAAACAACAACAATTCGCATCTGAAGAAGTCCTAGCGCACCGCTACAAGGATAGCGTAACGGTGCGCTACCAGTCAACATTGGCCAAAAGTTGTAGGCTAGCGCACCGCTACAATTGTAGCGTAACGGTGCGCTAGCAGGTGCCCAGCATCAGAAAACCTTCTGCAGCCGGTTGTTCGCGTTTCTGACCGATCTAACTGGTTGTTTGCACTATTAGAAGACCCCTAAACGACCCTAGAGCATTAGGACACTTGTTGGATGATTGTGGTCAGCTCTAGAGTTAGTTGTCAACCCATCATGGTGAGTACTTTCACTATATAAGGCACTTCATGTTGCAAACATTCTTCACACTTGCATCTGATCATTTGGAGCATTTCTGGAGCTAAGGAACTCTCTCATTTGATCTTATTTCGTGCATTGGACTCTTGTAAGTCTGCTAGTTCTTGTTTAGTTGTGTTTAGCTTAGTTAATTAGCTAAAAGTCAAACCGTCGTAATTACGGTTTGACTTCGAGATTAGTCACTATTGGCTCAGGCTTATCTCGAATTAAAAGTAGTTATAGGATGGTATTTATGTGGGTAATAAAACCCCAAAAGGGTTTCCCCTGATCACCATCCTAACCAGGTCAAATGTCGGGTCAAACCTTTAATTAAAAAGTCAACATAATGCTTAAAATGTCATTTATGCATAATTAGCTATCTAGAACATATATAACCTGTTTGGTCATTGATATAACTTAGTAATAAGTGTAAGAACATGTCCAAACAGGTTCAACCCGACTATTTCCTGTTTAGACCCGGTTCGGAACCGAAAGTCGCATGGTTTGACTTTCACTTTGACTTTCAGTTCTGACCCGTTTAGGCATATTTTAGAAATGCCTCGGAGCTTTAATTGGACTAGGTTACATGTTAGAACAACCCTCTGTGATTATACACCTTGGTTCGTTAGTTATCCAATTAATATGCATGTTTCCGTTAATTTCTCATATGTTGACCGTTATGCCCTTATTACCTTAAAACGTGAATTATGAAAATGTAAAAGTGTAGAAACCTTTGTTACTGATATATAGACTTGTATGCGAAGTTAGACATCAGTTTGACTTATAAAATAAGAGTTATGCTCATTATCGCAAAACTAATGCTTTATGTTAATAAAATGGCGTAATTAGCGTAGAGCCTAGTTAAACATACTTTTTGGTATCAAAATCTTTTACCCACTTATATGATATATTATTTTGGGATTTTTAAAGATTTTTAATTAATTTTAGGCTGAGCATAACTCATAGTCGTAGGCTTAATTCGGTAATTGTCGGTTTTGCCCTTACGGGCCATAAAATGAGTTTTACACATCTAAACGACTCCAAACCTTTTGCTACTGATTAGTTATGATAAATAAATTATTTTAAGCCTTCTGGAAATATAAAAATATCAGATTTAAGTATCGAACCCGGTAATGGCCTTTAATCGCCTAAATTAGCGTTCTTAACGCATAGTATGTTTTAAAATCATATTGGACATACCCGGGTTGATACCTACTGATATAAGAGGAAAATTATAATATATTAACAGTAAGCAAAGGTTGATAAACTCAGACTTCAGTTTTGAGCTTTTCGGCTTATGTGAAATTACCAAAATACCCCTACGGGGCCTAGTTTGGTTAAAAATGATAAGCTTCACATACATGCTTTAACCTACTGATGTAACTTAGCAAATTGAGTATAATTGCTGATTACATCAGACCTGTAACTCAGGTTGTCGCTTAAACCCTTTTATAAACCTTTAAATGACCAAACTACCCCTACGGGGCCTAGTTTGTGTCTAAACGCGTTTCGGGCATAACGAAAGACACCTTACTGATGTCACAACATAATTGAGACATAATTAACTTAGGAAACCTGTATATAGCTCTCATGACTACCCGTCACGCTTATTACGCGTACGGTTCGGTTTATGTGACAAGTTTACATAAATTAGCCGAAACGGGTCAAACCTTAACGGTTTTATCTCAAAATCCAGAATGTGAATAATAAACCCATATTAAACAAGTCTTCAAACTTGTCGGGTCTGAATCACATTCTATCCGGTCTTCGCTTAATCGTGCGTACGAACCGTATCTTGAAACTAGCCGGTCTAAGCTTAAGCTTAATAAAAGACCCGTTAGAATTCTAATAGGTTATATTAAACCTTCGTTCCAGATTAGGAGAAACAGTAAAAGCTACGTGCATTCTGCTTATTGTGATTTATACTTGCACCAGGTAAATACTTTTAACTTATTTTCCCTATACGGGCTTGGGTTACGGTATATAGCATACCGCTTGATCGAGCATCAAATCTCCACGCTTAGTGGGTAGTTGAATAATTTGATCGGCTCGTTTTAAACAGTCTTGTTTACTTTACAGCCTTTGGGGGGTTAATGACCATGTCCCGGATATCCTTGGCATCATCTTACGAGATGGCCGCGACCTGAGCACGGGGTGTAGGCGTACACCGTCCGTGTATAACTCAATGATGTGGTGTGTCTATTGATCTTTAACCCGGACTAGATCCGGGCGACTGAACGCATAAGTAACATGTAATTCGTTCACAAGATTATAATATTAAATAATTCTCCCAAGTTAAATAAAAATGTTTATGCCATGTGCATCCAAACCAATTTTCAATCATTTTCCAAAATGAGTCAGTTGAATGTATTTACCAGTGTAAACTGACGTATTTTCCCAAAAAGACTGAATGCAGGTACTAAGCGAAATTGGCTGGATTGTCTCCTAAGCATCAATAAAAGTCTCGCAAGCTTAGGATGCCAGAAGTCTGTTGAACCATTAAATGTTATTTTGTTTCGATCCGTTCTGTGGATAAACACCGGATATTGTGACTTTGATTACAATAAATAAATTCGGTTGTATCTTATTTTTAAATTGCTTCCGCTGTGCATTATTATATTGTGTTGTTTGACTATTACGTTGCCAACCACGTCACGATACTCCCCCACCGGGCCCACCGGTGACACGTGGAAATCGGGGTGTGACAATGTCTATGGCTTCAAAGTACTGCTCAATTTCCCAAATGAAGTCGTCAACGGCTCGTGCCTCCCGTTTTCCAACAAACGGAGATGGCTTTGGGACTTCGGACTTTGAAGAAATGATTGTGTCGCCTCGGTTTGCTAGTGCTTGTTTGCAAATGTTTAGCTCCATTTGCAACTCATTGAATTTTTCAGCAAACTTGCTTTCTATATTGCTCTGTACTTGCCCCAGCTCCTTCATAAACATCTCTTTTAATTCAGCTTTCATGACCTGCATAGCAAGTTTGATGCCATCTCTTAACTCGCCGAGCTCGCTACCTACTTGTTCCAGCGACTCGTTAGTGTTTGTCTGGAAGATATCGACTTCAGCCTTGAATTCTTCAACTTGTGTCTTGAATTCAGCTATCGATGTCTCCACGTCTTCCACGCGTTTGTCTAAGCTTGCGACCAAGTCCTTGGACATGTCTCGATTCCTTCTTCCTCCTTTGCGAGTGTCATCACGCCCACGGGTCTCTTCTCCAGTAGCCGTGGTTGTAAGTTGAGTCTTATCATCAGCCATCTTGGATGGATTGAAACGTTGCTCTGATACCACTTTGTCACGGGGTTACTTTTCGACCCCCGTGTGGCGTCCCCAAGTCCCCGGGGACAAGCCAATCCATCCCGCTTCTTTGTGTGGGTCACTGGTTTCGTCCTGCCTTGGACTCATCAGGAGAGCGGCGCCAGCTCTTGACCAGTGGTGCGTTCGTCGTTTGCACGACTAGGCACGTACACCTCTTCATTGACACTGACTCCGTCCCCTGATAAAGTCCAAGACTAGCCAGTAACCCAAGCGTTCAAGCACAACCCATAGCATCGCGATCTTCAAACATTTGGCCCGTGACACTCTCCCACCACCATTTCATGCACGTCCTCGTGCATGCTCGTCGTCCCATACCAGCTCGCATACTTGACAATGCATGATCCCCTTATGTTGAGCATGATTCACTTTGGGAGGGCAGGACACCCGAAAGCACAGCAACAATGATATTCTGTCGTGCATGCTCAATATAGTACGTCAGTTTTGGTTATAAGTGACGCTGACGTCCGCCGCATCGGATTAGGTGCCGATGATTCACCTTGTTTCAGGAATACAGGGACCTGAATAATTGTAGCAGCTTTCACAAAACTCCCTTTTTACGGCGCTGCTTGAACCGTAGATTTTTTAACATAACACGGAGGGCTTCACTGCAACTATACTTGAGTGGCTCTCATGATCCCATACTCGCGGAGTACAAAGACCTTTGCCGAAGCAAACCCATATTTGGTCTTCTCCCACCACCATTGCGCAACCATACTCTAAATGTTAAGCTCATTTGGTTAAGAGTCACGTTCCAACGTATCCGCGAATCGTTCTGCTCTGATACCAAGTTGTCACGGGTAGGGCTGTCCAAACTGCTCGACGATCGAAGATCGCTCGACGATCGCTCGAAAAATGATCGAAAAATGCTCGCTCGATTCCCGCTCAGTTTGTAAATGAGCCGATCGGATCGGTTCGATTCAAATTCAATCCGAGCATGAGCAAGGCTCCGCTCGCTCGACGATCGCTCGGTTTCGCTCGAATTATTTTTATTAATAATTAATATATATATATATATACATATATATATATATATATATTTTATAGATTAAAAACCCAAAAAATATAATAGCCTAAAATAATTAAAAGCCCATATTTAGTATAAAAATCTAACCCTAAATCTATTTCCTATAACAATTCACTCATTCAGTCGCCGCTCTCAAGTCTCAACTGCTCAGTGTCTCCGTCGACTCTCAGTCTCCTTTTCCAACTCAATTCATCATCGGCTCAAGTGTCTCCGACTCAATTCATCGGACAATCATCGGCTCAAGTGTTTCCTAAAAGGTTAGTCGCTCCTGTTTCAGTTCCTGCAACATATCGTTAAATATATGTATCCATTCATTCTTCAATAATCGTTAAATATCTGTTTCTGTTCGCTCCATTCTTTATTCGTCGCCTCGTCGGACTTGTTTCAGGCTTCAATCGGTATGTTTTTTTGTTAATTAATCGTTTGAGGCTTCAATCGGTATGTTTTTTTGTTAATTAATCGTCGGACTTGTTTCAGGCTTCAATCGGTATGTCTTTATTCGTCGCCTCGTCGGACTTGTTTCAGGCCTCGTCGCCTCGAAGATCGATCGAAGATCGATCGAAGATCGCTCGACGATCGCTCGAAAAATTCAATCCGAGCATGAGCATCACTTTTGCGATCGGTTTTACAAATTTGATCCGCTCGGATCGGATCGGTTATAATTCAATCCGAGCATGAGCATACCCTCGATCGGATCGGATCGGATCGTGAACACCCCTAGTCACGGGGTTACTTTTCGACCCCCGTGTGGCGTCCCCAAGTCCCCGGGGACAAGCCAATCCATCCCGCTTCTTTGTGTGGGTCACTGGTTTCGTCCTGCCTTGGACTCATCAAGAGAGCGGCGCCAGCTCTCGACTAGTGGTGCGTTCGTCGTTTGCACGACTAGGCACGTACACCTCTTCATTGACACTGACTCTGTCCCCTGATAAAGTCCAGGACTAGCCAGTAACCCAAGCGTTCAAGCACAGCCCATAGCATCGCGATCTTCAAACATTTGGCCCGTGACAAATAGCATGCATAAGTCAATAAACAATATTTATTTGTTTTAACTTTTTTTTGCACTTTGTTTATTTATTATTTACCTCTACAAAATATTCGTTGAAAATGATATGAACGCTAGGGATGAGCAAATGGTACCCGGTACTGGTACCGAATTTACCAGTCGGGTACATTTTCGATACCGATTCGGTACCGACTTTTGACATTTTCGATACCGGTACGGTACTGGTTTGGTACGGGTATTTACCGGTTTTTACCCTCAAATACCGGTACCATACCGAACCGGGTATATTCGGTACCGGTACCTAGTTTTGGGGATTTTCGGTTCCGGTACCGGTCGGTACCAAACTCATCCCTAATGAACGCACATTTTTCACAAATTGTATTATTTCATTTTCTGTTACCTTTTCTATTATCCCTTCGCGTATGTATAATACCAAATTCATTCAATTAATAAGATGATAGAATATAAGAAAAAAAAAGTTATTCAATATTTTAGTTATCTTTAGTACTTGGTAGTTTTTTTTAACTAAACAAAAAAGTTTAGAGTGAAAATAATACAGGAAATTAAATATATTAAAATAGTTTTTTTTAATATATGGTTTAATATGTTGTCTTTTTTTTGTTATTGTTATCTTATGCTGTATTGACAGGACAAAAATGCCTCCAAGATTCTTCCGGACACGAGGACGAGGCAAGGGGCCAGTCACCGCCCCCAATGACCATGAAGCTGGACCGTCAAATGTACGAGCCCAACCTGCTACGGAGAGCGAAGGTCCACGACGGAACAGGAGAAACCTGTTCGAACCAGCGAGACGATCTGTTTCGCACAGCTCTACCCCTCCGGTCCACAATCCATATGGACCACATTCAGAAGACGAGCCCAACAACCCTCTGCCCTCCTACATACCGCTGCAGAGGTCCTTGTCCCATCATTCCTATGGGGACCCTACTCCAGAGTTCAGAGGCCAGTTTAACCCGGCCAATTACTTTCAAGAGCCCGTGGGTTTTAACCCACTGGGTCCAGAGGACCACTTTTCAGGTGACCACGCTGATGATATGGACGAGGATATGGACCCCGTCATGCCGGCAAGTGGTACTCCAAACCATCCGATCGAAATCTCCGACGGATCGTCTTTTCACGGATCACCCTATGGTGGTCCAGACAGTTTCCAAGCCCTGTTCGATCAACACCAGTGGTATTATACACCATCACACCACTCGTCGTCTCATGGGCAGCATCAGCAGCAGCAGTCTCAGCAGCAGCAGGAGCCACAGCCACAGCCGCATCATCAAGATTCATCCGAGGATCACCGGTTTGTGGCAGTTACGCCACCACCTCCACCGCCACCAGTTCAACCGGCACCTCCTCAACCGCCAAGGCGTAGGAGAACCGGTGCCCGCATGTCGGTACGACCGGGGGGCTTCAATTTCAGTTCTCCACGGCAGTCAAGTGCTAGTCATTACCCGCCATACCAGGAGGACCCGCAAATGGGTGGACCCTCCAACCCTGCTGTACTACAACCACCGCCGATGGGATTTGATAACCCAATCCCGGCGTATACGAGTGGCATGGGATACAACCCGTTTGAATCCCCAACGCATCACAACTATGGGTACGCGGAGGCTGATCCGTACATGGTAGCAGCGAACTACAACACCCAAGGACCCTATGGGGATCCGTGGGGGGTGAGTTACCCGACTCAGGGATATCAGATACCTCCCAGACCCATCATCCGGGCTCAATCGCAGCCACCTAGATTCTCACCACCTGAACATGAAGAACTCCTACAGAGGCTGGATCAGGTGGAGCGGGTAGTTCACGAGGACCGCAGGGAGAGGCAAACTTTCTTCCAGGGATTAGTGGGATTAATCAAGGGGAAGAACAAGAAGGATCATTGAGTCCTCCCATTTACTGTTGAGCCCCTGCGTGGGTGTAGTTGGTATGTTGCTTTGAGTCCCTGCGTGGACATGTGTGATATTTAGCCCCTGCGTGGGCATGTGTGTTAGTTAACCCCTGCGTGGGTATACTGTTAATTGAAAAGACCCGTTTAGGGCAATATGTAACAATATGTATAATTAATGGAATGTAGTTTTATAAATTTCATGTTTGCCATTTGTGCATAAGTAATTTATAAATGAAATAAATAAATTAAAATCATTCCTTTTAAATTGATCTGCCTATTTAATTATTTAGTTAAGAATCTTATAGTGTGAAACCTAGCCTCGTGTCAAATATAAGACCGGGCCAAAATGGTAAGACCTGTTTAAAAGATTCAACTCCCTGTTAACATCTTAAAACATGTTAGCATTCCTGGCAGAAGTGATTCGTTAAAATCACATGTCATTCTTATATGTATAAGGATTCTTTAGAAGATTCCAAACCCAGTTATATGATCTCTGAATCATGGGTTAAGATCATCAATTAAGATGATCATATTTTACCATACGTGGTAATATGATGCCTACGGGCCCAGCTCACTCCCATATGAGCCAAAAAGACAGTGGTAGTTATGACTCCCTGTCTGATAAAGGTAATAAATTAGGTTCAAACCTTAAAAGTCTTGATTCTCTGAAATCATAGCTTATAATCTAAATCGTCCATGTGACTAAGCCTTATGTGCTAATATATATTGTTATTGTTTATGTTTAGGATAAATTTTAATTGAAATCCTAAATTAATACGATTAATAAGTTAACCAAATATGGTCTCTGTTTACCATGGTTAACGAGTTACCCTAAGGGGTAATTCCATAATAAACTCCCAAATAAAATATTATTCTTGTTTTCTGCAACAGTTCAATTCAAATGAAATCAATAGCCATCCAGTGGAGCCAAATGTGAACGCCCAGATTACGTTAACGGGTGCCGAATTAAAAGCAATCATAGACGGCGCTGTTACACAGGCTTTGGATAGACAGTATGAGGAATACAGTGGTACTCGAAGTAGGACCCACTCTGCATCACGTTCAAAGCCCAGGACACATTCTGAGGCTCATAGCAAGCCTCCTCCCAAAAAGAATGGACCCAAGAAAGATGGTGATGACCGTCAGTCCACCAACCGTCAAAGTGACCCATCTCAGCATATAGTACTGCATCAAGAAACCCGTAACAAGGGTTGCACCTACAAGTACTTCGTATCTTGCAAGCCCCGGGATTTTAATGGGGAGAAAGGAGCCGTCGATTGTATGACATGGCTCGACGAGATGGACACGGTGGTAGATATCAGCGGGTGCGCTGAAAGGGATGTAGTTAAGTTTGTGTCACAGTCCTTCAAGGGCGAAGCGTTAGCGTGGTGGAGATCTCTGATGGAGGCCTCCGGAAAGATCCCATTGTATAACATGTCGTGGGATCAATTCATTGTCCTGATCAAGGATAATTTCTGCCCTCAACATGAGGTGGAGAAGATAGAATCTGACTTTCTATCGTTGGTGATGAAGAACCTCGACTGTCAAGCTTATCTGACAAGCTTCAATACGCTGTCCCGGTTGGTTCCCTACCTGGTAACCCCGGAGCCAAAAAGAATCGCTCGCTTTATTGGTGGTTTAGAACCCGAAATCAAGGCCAGTGTAAAAGCTTCTCGGCCAGTTACCTTCAGGTCTGTAACTGACCTTTCCTTATCCCTCACTTTGGATGCGGTCAGGCAGAGATCGCTGAGGAATAAGGAGGCCGAGAAGAGGAAGCGTGAAGATGATGGTTCACGAAGGTCGAACAAGAAACACCGTGGGAACGGTGATAACAAGAAGGGATCTGAGTCGAGAAAGGATGGGCATAAGTCTGATGAGAAGCCCAGGTGTAAAATTTGCAAGAAGCAGCACTATGGAAAGTGTAGACTGGAGTCGAGCTCTCAGACTCAGTCAAAATCCTTTGCTTGTGGAATTTGCAAGTCCACGGATCACAAAACCCTGGATTGCAAAAAGATAAAAGACGCAACGTGTTATCGTTGCAATGAGAAGGGGCACATCAAGACCAACTGCCCGAAATACAACAAGAAGCCTGAGGAGGCTAAGAAGACTAATGCCAGAGTCTTCAGAATGGACGCGAAAGAAGCTGTGCAAGACGATAATGTCATAACAGGTACATTCCTTGTAAATGATGTCTTTGCAAGAGTACTTTTTGATTCAGGCGCAGATAAGTCTTTCGTAGATCATAAGTTTTGTAAATTGTTGAATTTACCTGTCAAAACCTTAAACGCAAACTATGAGGTAGAGTTAGCAGATGGTACCATAGAAACCGTCTCTACTGTGTTAGATGGATGTGTTATATCCATTAAGAACCATTCTTTTCCTCTGTCTCTACTTCCGTTTAAGTTAGCCGGATTTGACATAGTTCTGGGTATGGACTGGTTATCTCATAACCAGGCCCAAATTGTCTGTAACATTAAGCAAGTAGTGATAAAGACTCCGTCTGGTGAGTCACTTACCATTCGGGGAGATACCCAGTATGGACTACCTGAGCATGTGACTATGCTCAAGGCTTCAAAGTGTTTGAAGAATGGGTGTGTCATCTACATGGCACAGGTGATTATTGATGAGCCCAAACCGAAGTTAGAAGACATCCCTGTCATCTCTGAATACCCAGAAGTGTTTCCTGAAGATCTACCTGGTTTACCACCAGATAGACAAGTTGAATTCAGGATAGATATCATCCCCGGAGCCGCACCAGTTGCTAGAGCGCCATACAGGTTGGCACCCACAGAAATGAAGGAGTTGCGGACGCAGCTAGATGAATTGCTGGCTAAAGGTTTCATCAGACCTAGTTCATCTCCTTGGGGAGCGCCAATCCTGTTTGTCAAGAAGAAGGATGGGTCGATGCGTCTGTGCATCGACTATCGCGAACTTAATAAAGTCACGATCAAGAATAGATATCCATTGCCCAGGATCGACGATTTGTTCGATCAGCTTCAAGGGGCAAGTTACTTCTCAAAAATTGATCTGAGGTCAGGCTACCATCAGTTGAAGGTTAAGGATGAAGACGTTCACAAGACTGCATTTAGGACTCGTTATGGTCACTACGAGTTCCTAGTGATGCCTTTTGGGCTCACTAATGCACCAGCCGCGTTCATGGATCTCATGAATCGCGTCTGCAAGCCTTACTTAGATAAATTTGTTATCGTTTTCATCGATGACATCCTCATTTATTCTAAGAATCAAGCTGACCATGAGAAACACCTTCGTTGTATTCTCAAACTTCTACGTCAGGAGAAGCTCTACGCCAAATTCTCTAAGTGTGAATTTTGGCTACGAGAAGTCCAATTTCTTGGACACATGGTTAGTGAGCGTGGTATCCAAGTGGATCCCGCTAAAGTTGAAGCTGTTATGAATTGGCAAGAGCCAAAGACGCCTACGGAAATTCGTAGCTTCCTGGGATTGGCAGGATATTACAGGCGTTTCATTGAAAATTTTTCAAGGATTGCTGCACCCCTAACCTCCTTAACTAAGAAGAAGGTTAAGTTTGTTTGGGGCCCTAAGCAGCAAGAATCCTTTGATATCCTGAAGCAAAAGTTGAGCAACGCCCCAGTACTGACATTGCCAGATGGAATTGAAGACTTTGTGGTTTATTGTGATGCTTCGCACACTGGAATGGGGTGTGTGCTTATGCAGAAAGGCAAAGTTATTGCCTACGCTTCAAGACAACTGAAAGTGCATGAAAAGAATTACACCACCCATGACTTGGAGCTGGGTGCCGTTGTATTTGCACTAAAGCTTTGGAGGCACTATCTTTATGGTGTCAAATGTGTGATCTATTCCGATCACAAAAGCCTCCAGCATCTGTTTAATCAGAAAGAATTAAACATGAGGCAACGCCGTTGGATGGAGACCTTGAATGATTATGATTGTGAAATCAAGTACCATCCCGGCAAGGCGAATGTAGTCGCTGATGCCTTGAGTCGGAAAGAAAGGGTTAAACCCATCCGAATTAACGCCAAGCGTATGGAGATAAAGAATAATTTGATGGAAAGGTTGTTAGCTGCACAGAAGGAAGCTGTGTTGGAAGCTAACTATCCTAATGAAAAGTTAGGAGTGACTGAGGAGCAGTTAACTCTTAGCAAGGACGGAATCTTACGACTAAATGGACGAATATGGGTTCCAATTTTTGGAGGACTTCGTGATGTCATCCTCCAGGAAGCCCATAGTTCCAAATACTCCGTTCATCCTGGAGCTGATAAGATGTATCAGGATTTGAAGGCAAACTATTGGTGGATAGGCTTGAAAAAGTCTGTAGCCGCCCATGTAGCAAAATGCTTGACATGTGCGCAAGTCAAAGCCGAGCATCAGAAACCGTCAGGTTTGCTACAACAGCCTGAACTTCCTACGTGGAAGTGGGAAATGGTAACTATGGATTTTATTACCAAGTTACCCAAGACGAGGAAAGGAAATGATACGATATGGGTTATAGTTGACCGACTGACTAAGTCAGCTCATTTCTTACCCATCAAGGAGACTTATAGCTCCGATATGTTAGCCCAGTTATACGTTGATAAGATTGTAGCCCTACACGGCATACCTGTAGCTATTATCTCTGACCGGGATACTAGGTACACGTCACATTTTTGGAAGAGTTTCCAACAATATTTGGGCACACGTTTGAATTTTAGTACGGCTTATCATCCTCAGACTGACGGTCAGAGTGAGCGTACTATTCAAACATTGGAAGACATGCTACGCGCATGTGCGATCGATTTGGGAGGTAGCTGGGATAAGAACCTACCATTGATCGAATTCTCCTACAACAATAGCTACCATACCAGCATAAAGGCTGCGCCTTTTGAGGCCTTATACGGTAGAAAGTGTAGATCGCCAGTTTGTTGGGCGGAAGTTGGAGAAGTCCAGTTATCAGGACCAGAGATCGTGTTCGAAACAACGGACAAGATTGTCCAGATTCGTAACAATCTCCAAGCTGCCCGGAATAGACAGAAGAGTTACGCGGATCCAAATCGGAAGGATTTTCACTTCGAAGTAGGCGACAAAGTCCTACTTAAAGTGTCACCCTGGAAATGAGTAATGCGGTTTGGTAAGAAAGGCAAACTAAGCCCGAGATACATAGGACCTTTCGAGGTTATCGAACGTGTCGGGTCAGTTGCCTATAAGTTGAACTTACCAGAAGAGCTCAGTGGAATTCACAATGTGTTCCACATCTGCAATCTAAAGAAGTGTTTCGCTGACGAATCACTGGTTATACCACATACAGATGTGCATATAGACGCGAGCTTAAAATTTATTGAAAAACCTTTGTCGATTGAAGATCGACAGGTAAGGAAGCTTCGAAGGAAGCATATACCTTTTGTAAAGGTCAAATGGGATACCCGTAGAGGTCCCGAATTCACGTGGGAGGTTGAATCCACGATGAAAGAAAAGTACCCTTACTTGTTTCAGTAAATCTCGGGTCGAGATTTATTTTAAGGGGGTGAGGATGTAACACCTCGAAAATTCGTGTTAAATAGAATAACGACATGTGTCATGAAAGACAAAAATCATTGTAAACCCGGAATTATTAAAGACGTATTGGCAGGATTTAAAAGTGGCGTCATGTTAAATTTTTACCTCTGAACGACCTCAGTTATAAATCCCAAGACCCAAGTTTTTATATAACAAACATCTATTAATTCTAAATTCAGAAACGGGTTCACAATAATGGACTTGCAAAAGCATGTTATGATCTCACGAAGAAATTGAATGGTAAACCGATGTGTTCGGGTCTTGTATATACATTCATTTGAAACAGTGGATAATGGTAGGGTATTATACAGGATCATACACTTTGTGAGGGTCCTAAGTTGATAATTGAGGTCTAAAAATCGTGCAAGTTGATTGCCCTTTCAAAACTTCAACAAACAACAACAATTCGCATCTGAAGAAGTCCTAGCGCACCGCTACAAGGATAGCGTAACGGTGCGCTACCAGTCAACATTGGCCAAAAGTTGTAGGCTAGCGCACCGCTACAATTGTAGCGTAACGGTGCGCTAGCAGGTGCCCAGCATCAGAAAACCTTCTGCAGCCGGTTGTTCGCGTTTCTGACCGATCTAACTGGTTGTTTGCACTATTAGAAGACCCCTAAACGACCCTAGAGCATTAGGACACTTGTTGGATGATTGTGGTCAGCTCTAGAGTTAGTTGTCAACCCATCATGGTGAGTACTTTCACTATATAAGGCACTTCATGTTGCAAACATTCTTCACACTTGCATCTGATCATTTGGAGCATTTCTGGAGCTAAGGAACTCTCTCATTTGATCTTATTTCGTGCATTGGACTCTTGTAAGTCTGCTAGTTCTTGTTTAGTTGTGTTTAGCTTAGTTAATTAGCTAAAAGTCAAACCGTCGTAATTACGGTTTGACTTCGAGATTAGTCACTATTGGCTCAGGCTTATCTCGAATTAAAAGTAGTTATAGGATGGTATTTATGTGGGTAATAAAACCCCAAAAGGGTTTCCCCTGATCACCATCCTAACCAGGTCAAATGTCAGGTCAAACCTTTAATTAAAAAGTCAACATAATGCTTAAAATGTCATTTATGCATAATTAGCTATCTAGAACATATATAACCTGTTTGGTCATTGATATAACTTAGTAATAAGTGTAAGAACATGTCCAAACAGGTTCAACCCGACTATTTCCTGTTTAGACCCGGTTCGGAACCGAAAGTCGCATGGTTTGACTTTCACTTTGACTTTCAGTTCTGACCCGTTTAGGCATATTTTAGAAATGCCTCGGAGCTTTAATTGGACTAGGTTACATGTTAGAACAACCCTCTGTGATTATACACCTTGGTTCGTTAGTTATCCAATTAATATGCATGTTTCCGTTAATTTCTCATATGTTGACCGTTATGCCCTTATTACCTTAAAACGTGAATTATGAAAATGTAAAAGTGTAGAAACCTTTGTTACTGATATATAGACTTGTATGCGAAGTTAGACATCAGTTTGACTTATAAAATAAGAGTTATGCTCATTATCGCAAAACTAATGCTTTATGTTAATAAAATGGCGTAATTAGCGTAGAGCCTAGTTAAACATACTTTTTGGTATCAAAATCTTTTACCCACTTATATGATATATTATTTTGGGATTTTTAAAGATTTTTAATTAATTTTAGGCTGAGCATAACTCATAGTCGTAGGCTTAATTCGGTAATTGTCGGTTTTGCCCTTACGGGCCATAAAATGAGTTTTACACATCTAAACGACTCCAAACCTTTTGCTACTGATTAGTTATGATAAATAAATTATTTTAAGCCTTCTGGAAATATAAAAATATCAGATTTAAGTATCGAACCCGGTAATGGCCTTTAATCGCCTAAATTAGCGTTCTTAACGCATAGTATGTTTTAAAATCATATTGGACATACCCGGGTTGATACCTACTGATATAAGAGGAAAATTATAATATATTAACAGTAAGCAAAGGTTGATAAACTCAGACTTCAGTTTTGAGCTTTTCGGCTTATGTGAAATTACCAAAATACCCCTACGGGGCCTAGTTTGGTTAAAAATGATAAGCTTCACATACATGCTTTAACCTACTGATGTAACTTAGCAAATTGAGTATAATTGCTGATTACATCAGACCTGTAACTCAGGTTGTCGCTTAAACCCTTTTATAAACCTTTAAATGACCAAACTACCCCTACGGGGCCTAGTTTGTGTCTAAACGCGTTTCGGGCATAACGAAAGACACCTTACTGATGTCACAACATAATTGAGACATAATTAACTTAGGAAACCTGTATATAGCTCTCATGACTACCCGTCACGCTTATTACGCGTACGGTTCGGTTTATGTGACAAGTTTACATAAATTAGCCGAAACGGGTCAAACCTTAACGGTTTTATCTCAAAATCCAGAATGTGAATAATAAACCCATATTAAACAAGTCTTCAAACTTGTCGGGTCTGAATCACATTCTATCCGGTCTTCGCTTAATCGTGCGTACGAACCGTATCTTGAAACTAGCCGGTCTAAGCTTAAGCTTAATAAAAGACCCGTTAGAATTCTAATAGGTTATATTAAACCTTCGTTCCAGATTAGGAGAAACAGTAAAAGCTACGTGCATTCTGCTTATTGTGATTTATACTTGCACCAGGTAAATACTTTTAACTTATTTTCCCTATACGGGCTTGGGTTACGGTATATAGCATACCGCTTGATCGAGCATCAAATCTCCACGCTTAGTGGGTAGTTGAATAATTTGATCGGCTCGTTTTAAATAGTCTTGTTTACTTTACAGCCTTTGGGGGGTTAATGACCATGTCCCGGATATCCTTGGCATCATCTTACGAGATGGCCGCGACCTGAGCACGGGGTGTAGGCGTACACCGTCCGTGTATAACTCAATGATGTGGTGTGTCTATTGATCTTTAACCCGGACTAGATCCGGGCGACTGAACGCATAAGTAACATGTAATTCGTTCACAAGATTATAATATTAAATAATTCTCCCAAGTTAAATAAAAATGTTTATGCCATGTGCATCCAAACCAATTTTCATTCATTTTCCAAAATGAGTCAGTTGAATGTATTTACCAGTGTAAACTGACGTATTTTCCCAAAAAGACTGAATGCAGGTACTAAGCGAAATTGGCTGGATTGTCTCCTAAGCATCAATAAAAGTCTCGCAAGCTTAGGATGCCAGAAGTCTGTTGAACCATTAAATGTTATTTTGTTTCGATCCGTTCTGTGGATAAACACCGGATATTGTGACTTTGATTACAATAAATAAATTCGGTTGTATCTTATTTTTAAATTGCTTCCGCTGTGCATTATTATATTGTGTTGTTTGACTATTACGTTGCCAACCACGTCACGATACTCCCCCACCGGGCCCACCGGTGACACGTGGAAATCGGGGTGTGACAATGTCTATGGCTTCAAAGTACTGCTCAATTTCCCAAATGAAGTCGTCAACGGCTCGTGCCTCCCGTTTTCCAACAAACGGAGATGGCTTTGGGACTTCGGACTTTGAAGAAATGATTGTGTCGCCTCGGTTTGCTAGTGCTTGTTTGCAAATGTTTAGCTCCATTTGCAACTCATTGAATTTTTCAGCAAACTTGCTTTCTATATTGCTCTGTACTTGCCCCAGCTCCTTCATAAACATCTCTTTTAATTCAGCTTTCATGACCTGCATAGCAAGTTTGATGCCATCTCTTAACTCGCCGAGCTCGCTACCTACTTGTTCCAGCGACTCGTTAGTGTTTGTCTGGAAGATATCGACTTCAGCCTTGAATTCTTCAACTTGTGTCTTGAATTCAGCTATCGATGTCTCCACGTCTTCCACGCGTTTGTCTAAGCTTGCGACCAAGTCCTTGGACATGTCTCGATTCCTTCTTCCTCCTTTGCGAGTGTCATCACGCCCACGGGTCTCTTCTCCAGTAGCCGTGGTTGTAAGTTGAGTCTTATCATCAGCCATCTTGGATGGATTGAAACGTTGCTCTGATACCACTTTGTCACGGGGTTACTTTTCGACCCCCGTGTGGCGTCCCCAAGTCCCCGGGGACAAGCCAATCCATCCCGCTTCTTTGTGTGGGTCACTGGTTTCGTCCTGCCTTGGACTCATCAGGAGAGCGGTGCCAGCTCTTGACCAGTGGTGCGTTCGTCGTTTGCACGACTAGGCACGTACACCTCTTCATTGACACTGACTCCGTCCCCTGATAAAGTCCAAGACTAGCCAGTAACCCAAGCGTTCAAGCACAACCCATAGCATCGCGATCTTCAAACATTTGGCCCGTGACACTCTCCCACCACCATTTCATGCACGTCCTCGTGCATGCTCGTCGTCCCATACCAGCTCGCATACTTGACAATGCATGATCCCCTTATGTTGAGCATGATTCACTTTGGGAGGGCAGGACACCCGAAAGCACAGCAACAATGATATTCTGTCGTGCATGCTCAATATAGTACGTCAGTTTTGGTTATAAGTGACGCTGACGTCCGCCGCATCGGATTAGGTGCCGATGATTCACCTTGTTTCAGGAATACAGGGACCTGAATAATTGTAGCAGCTTTCACAAAACTCCCTTTTTACGGCGCTGCTTGAACCGTAGATTTTTTAACATAACACGGAGGGCTTCACTGCAACTATACTTGAGTGGCTCTCATGATCCCATACTCGCGGAGTACAAAGACCTTTGCCGAAGCAAACCCATATTTGGTCTTCTCCCACCACCATTGCGCAACCATACTCTAAATGTTAAGCTCATTTGGTTAAGAGTCACGTTCCAACGTATCCGCGAATCGTTCTGCTCTGATACCAAGTTGTCACGGGGTTACTTTTCGACCCCCGTGTGGCGTCCCCAAGTCCCCGGGGACAAGCCAATCCATCCCGCTTCTTTGTGTGGGTCACTGGTTTCGTCCTGCCTTGGACTCATCAAGAGAGCGGCGCCAGCTCTCGACTAGTGGTGCGTTCGTCGTTTGCACGACTAGGCACGTACACCTCTTCATTGACACTGACTCTGTCCCCTGATAAAGTCCAGGACTAGCCAGTAACCCAAGCGTTCAAGCACAGCCCATAGCATCGCGATCTTCAAACATTTGGCCCGTGACAAATAGCATGCATAAGTCAATAAACAATATTTATTTGTTTTAACTTTTTTTTGCACTTTGTTTATTTATTATTTACCTCTACAAAATATTCGTTGAAAATGATATGAACGCTAGGGATGAGCAAATGGTACCCGGTACTGGTACCGAATTTACCAGTCGGGTACATTTTCGATACCGATTCGGTACCGACTTTTGACATTTTCGATACCGGTACGGTACTGGTTTGGTACGGGTATTTACCGGTTTTTACCCTCAAATACCGGTACCATACCGAACCGGGTATATTCGGTACCGGTACCTAGTTTTGGGGATTTTCGGTTCCGGTACCGGTCGGTACCAAACTCATCCCTAATGAACGCACATTTTTCACAAATTGTATTATTTCATTTTCTGTTACCTTTTCTATTATCCCTTCGCGTATGTATAATACCAAATTCATTCAATTAATAAGATGATAGAATATAAGAAAAAAAAAGTTATTCAATATTTTAGTTATCTTTAGTACTTGGTAGTTTTTTTTAACTAAACAAAAAAGTTTAGAGTGAAAATAATACAGGAAATTAAATATATTAAAATAGTTTTTTTTAATATATGGTTTAATATGTTGTCTTTTTTTTGTTATTGTTATCTTATGCTGTATTGACAGGACAAAAATGCCTCCAAGATTCTTCCGGACACGAGGACGAGGCAAGGGGCCAGTCACCGCCCCCAATGACCATGAAGCTGGACCGTCAAATGTACGAGCCCAACCTGCTACGGAGAGCGAAGGTCCACGACGGAACAGGAGAAACCTGTTCGAACCAGCGAGACGATCTGTTTCGCACAGCTCTACCCCTCCGGTCCACAATCCATATGGACCACATTCAGAAGACGAGCCCAACAACCCTCTGCCCTCCTACATACCGCTGCAGAGGTCCTTGTCCCATCATTCCTATGGGGACCCTACTCCAGAGTTCAGAGGCCAGTTCAACCCGGCCAATTACTTTCAAGAGCCCGTGGGTTTTAACCCACTGGGTCCAGAGGACCACTTTTCAGGTGACCACGCTGATGATATGGACGAGGATATGGACCCCGTCATGCCGGCAAGTGGTACTCCAAACCATCCGATCGAAATCTCCGACGGATCGTCTTTTCACGGATCACCCTATGGTGGTCCAGACAGTTTCCAAGCCCTGTTCGATCAACACCAGTGGTATTATACACCATCACACCACTCGTCGTCTCATGGGCAGCATCAGCAGCAGCAGTCTCAGCAGCAGCAGGAGCCACAGCCACAGCCGCATCATCAAGATTCATCCGAGGATCACCGGTTTGTGGCAGTTACGCCACCACCTCCACCGCCACCAGTTCAACCGGCACCTCCTCAACCGCCAAGGCGTAGGAGAACCGGTGCCCGCATGTCGGTACGACCGGGGGGCTTCAATTTCAGTTCTCCACGGCAGTCAAGTGCTAGTCATTACCCGCCATACCAGGAGGACCCGCAAATGGGTGGACCCTCCAACCCTGCTGTACTACAACCACCGCCGATGGGATTTGATAACCCAATCCCGGCGTATACGAGTGGCATGGGATACAACCCGTTTGAATCCCCAACGCATCACAACTATGGGTACGCGGAGGCTGATCCGTACATGGTAGCAGCGAACTACAACACCCAAGGACCCTATGGGGATCCGTGGGGGGTGAGTTACCCGACTCAGGGATATCAGATACCTCCCAGACCCATCTTCCGGGCTCAATCGCAGCCACCTAGATTCTCACCACCTGAACATGAAGAACTCCTACAGAGGCTGGATCAGGTGGAGCGGGTAGTTCACGAGGACCGCAGGGAGAGGCAAACTTTCTTCCAGGGATTAGTGGGATTAATCAAGGGGAAGAACAAGAAGGATCATTGAGTCCTCCCATTTACTGTTGAGCCCCTGCGTGGGTGTAGTTGGTATGTTGCTTTGAGTCCCTGCGTGGACATGTGTGATATTTAGCCCCTGCGTGGGCATGTGTGTTAGTTAACCCCTGCGTGGGTATACTGTTAATTGAAAAGACCCGTTTAGGGCAATATGTAACAATATGTATAATTAATGGAATGTAGTTTTATAAATTTCATGTTTGCCATTTGTGCATAAGTAATTTATAAATGAAATAAATAAATTAAAATCATTCCTTTTAAATTGATCTGCCTATTTAATTATTTAGTTAAGAATCTTATAGTGTGAAACCTAGCCTCGTGTCAAATATAAGACCGGGCCAAAATGGTAAGACCTGTTTAAAAGATTCAACTCCCTGTTAACATCTTAAAACATGTTAGCATTCCTGGCAGAAGTGATTCGTTAAAATCACATGTCATTCTTATATGTATAAGGATTCTTTAGAAGATTCCAAACCCAGTTATATGATCTCTGAATCATGGGTTAAGATCATCAATTAAGATGATCATATTTTACCATACGTGGTAATATGATGCCTACGGGCCCAGCTCACTCCCATATGAGCCAAAAAGACAGTGGTAGTTATGACTCCCTGTCTGATAAAGGTAATAAATTAGGTTCAAACCTTAAAAGTCTTGATTCTCTGAAATCATAGCTTATAATCTAAATCGTCCATGTGACTAAGCCTTATGTGCTAATATATATTGTTATTGTTTATGTTTAGGATAAATTTTAATTGAAATCCTAAATTAATACGATTAATAAGTTAACCAAATATGGTCTCTGTTTACCATGGTTAACGAGTTACCCTAAGGGGTAATTCCATAATAAACTCCCAAATAAAATATTATTCTTGTTTTCTGCAACAGTTCAATTCAAATGAAATCAATAGCCATCCAGTGGAGCCAAATGTGAACGCCCAGATTACGTTAACGGGTGCCGAATTAAAAGCAATCATAGACGGCGCTGTTACACAGGCTTTGGATAGACAGTATGAGGAATACAGTGGTACTCGAAGTAGGACCCACTCTGCATCACGTTCAAAGCCCAGGACACATTCTGAGGCTCATAGCAAGCCTCCTCCCAAAAAGAATGGACCCAAGAAAGATGGTGATGACCGTCAGTCCACCAACCGTCAAAGTGACCCATCTCAGCATATAGTACTGCATCAAGAAACCCGTAACAAGGGTTGCACCTACAAGTACTTCGTATCTTGCAAGCCCCGGGATTTTAATGGGGAGAAAGGAGCCGTCGATTGTATGACATGGCTCGACGAGATGGACACGGTGGTAGATATCAGCGGGTGCGCTGAAAGGGATGTAGTTAAGTTTGTGTCACAGTCCTTCAAGGGCGAAGCGTTAGCGTGGTGGAGATCTCTGATGGAGGCCTCCGGAAAGATCCCATTGTATAACATGTCGTGGGATCAATTCATTGTCCTGATCAAGGATAATTTCTGCCCTCAACATGAGGTGGAGAAGATAGAATCTGACTTTCTATCGTTGGTGATGAAGAACCTCGACTGTCAAGCTTATCTGACAAGCTTCAATACGCTGTCCCGGTTGGTTCCCTACCTGGTAACCCCGGAGCCAAAAAGAATCGCTCGCTTTATTGGTGGTTTAGAACCCGAAATCAAGGCCAGTGTAAAAGCTTCTCGGCCAGTTACCTTCAGGTCTGTAACTGACCTTTCCTTATCCCTCACTTTGGATGCGGTCAGGCAGAGATCGCTGAGGAATAAGGAGGCCGAGAAGAGGAAGCGTGAAGATGATGGTTCACGAAGGTCGAACAAGAAACACCGTGGGAACGGTGATAACAAGAAGGGATCTGAGTCGAGAAAGGATGGGCATAAGTCTGATGAGAAGCCCAGGTGTAAAATTTGCAAGAAGCAGCACTATGGAAAGTGTAGACTGGAGTCGAGCTCTCAGACTCAGTCAAAATCCTTTGCTTGTGGAATTTGCAAGTCCACGGATCACAAAACCCTGGATTGCAAAAAGATAAAAGACGCAACGTGTTATCGTTGCAATGAGAAGGGGCACATCAAGACCAACTGCCCGAAATACAACAAGAAGCCTGAGGAGGCTAAGAAGACTAATGCCAGAGTCTTCAGAATGGACGCGAAAGAAGCTGTGCAAGACGATAATGTCATAACAGGTACATTCCTTGTAAATGATGTCTTTGCAAGAGTACTTTTTGATTCAGGCGCAGATAAGTCTTTCGTAGATCATAAGTTTTGTAAATTGTTGAATTTACCTGTCAAAACCTTAAACGCAAACTATGAGGTAGAGTTAGCAGATGGTACCATAGAAACCGTCTCTACTGTGTTAGATGGATGTGTTATATCCATTAAGAACCATTCTTTTCCTCTGTCTCTACTTCCGTTTAAGTTAGCCGGATTTGACATAGTTCTGGGTATGGACTGGTTATCTCATAACCAGGCCCAAATTGTCTGTAACATTAAGCAAGTAGTGATAAAGACTCCGTCTGGTGAGTCACTTACCATTCGGGGAGATACCCAGTATGGACTACCTGAGCATGTGACTATGCTCAAGGCTTCAAAGTGTTTGAAGAATGGGTGTGTCATCTACATGGCACAGGTGATTATTGATGAGCCCAAACCGAAGTTAGAAGACATCCCTGTCATCTCTGAATACCCAGAAGTGTTTCCTGAAGATCTACCTGGTTTACCACCAGATAGACAAGTTGAATTCAGGATAGATATCATCCCCGGAGCCGCACCAGTTGCTAGAGCGCCATACAGGTTGGCACCCACAGAAATGAAGGAGTTGCGGACGCAGCTAGATGAATTGCTGGCTAAAGGTTTCATCAGACCTAGTTCATCTCCTTGGGGAGCGCCAATCCTGTTTGTCAAGAAGAAGGATGGGTCGATGCGTCTGTGCATCGACTATCGCGAACTTAATAAAGTCACGATCAAGAATAGATATCCATTGCCCAGGATCGACGATTTGTTCGATCAGCTTCAAGGGGCAAGTTACTTCTCAAAAATTGATCTGAGGTCAGGCTACCATCAGTTGAAGGTTAAGGATGAAGACGTTCACAAGACTGCATTTAGGACTCGTTATGGTCACTACGAGTTCCTAGTGATGCCTTTTGGGCTCACTAATGCACCAGCCGCGTTCATGGATCTCATGAATCGCGTCTGCAAGCCTTACTTAGATAAATTTGTTATCGTTTTCATCGATGACATCCTCATTTATTCTAAGAATCAAGCTGACCATGAGAAACACCTTCGTTGTATTCTCAAACTTCTACGTCAGGAGAAGCTCTACGCCAAATTCTCTAAGTGTGAATTTTGGCTACGAGAAGTCCAATTTCTTGGACACATGGTTAGTGAGCGTGGTATCCAAGTGGATCCCGCTAAAGTTGAAGCTGTTATGAATTGGCAAGAGCCAAAGACGCCTACGGAAATTCGTAGCTTCCTGGGATTGGCAGGATATTACAGGCGTTTCATTGAAAATTTTTCAAGGATTGCTGCACCCCTAACCTCCTTAACTAAGAAGAAGGTTAAGTTTGTTTGGGGCCCTAAGCAGCAAGAATCCTTTGATATCCTGAAGCAAAAGTTGAGCAACGCCCCAGTACTGACATTGCCAGATGGAATTGAAGACTTTGTGGTTTATTGTGATGCTTCGCACACTGGAATGGGGTGTGTGCTTATGCAGAAAGGCAAAGTTATTGCCTACGCTTCAAGACAACTGAAAGTGCATGAAAAGAATTACACCACCCATGACTTGGAGCTGGGTGCCGTTGTATTTGCACTAAAGCTTTGGAGGCACTATCTTTATGGTGTCAAATGTGTGATCTATTCCGATCACAAAAGCCTCCAGCATCTGTTTAATCAGAAAGAATTAAACATGAGGCAACGCCGTTGGATGGAGACCTTGAATGATTATGATTGTGAAATCAAGTACCATCCCGGCAAGGCGAATGTAGTCGCTGATGCCTTGAGTCGGAAAGAAAGGGTTAAACCCATCCGAATTAACGCCAAGCGTATGGAGATAAAGAATAATTTGATGGAAAGGTTGTTAGCTGCACAGAAGGAAGCTGTGTTGGAAGCTAACTATCCTAATGAAAAGTTAGGAGTGACTGAGGAGCAGTTAACTCTTAGCAAGGACGGAATCTTACGACTAAATGGACGAATATGGGTTCCAATTTTTGGAGGACTTCGTGATGTCATCCTCCAGGAAGCCCATAGTTCCAAATACTCCGTTCATCCTGGAGCTGATAAGATGTATCAGGATTTGAAGGCAAACTATTGGTGGATAGGCTTGAAAAAGTCTGTAGCCGCCCATGTAGCAAAATGCTTGACATGTGCGCAAGTCAAAGCCGAGCATCAGAAACCGTCAGGTTTGCTACAACAGCCTGAACTTCCTACGTGGAAGTGGGAAATGGTAACTATGGATTTTATTACCAAGTTACCCAAGACGAGGAAAGGAAATGATACGATATGGGTTATAGTTGACCGACTGACTAAGTCAGCTCATTTCTTACCCATCAAGGAGACTTATAGCTCCGATATGTTAGCCCAGTTATACGTTGATAAGATTGTAGCCCTACACGGCATACCTGTAGCTATTATCTCTGACCGGGATACTAGGTACACGTCACATTTTTGGAAGAGTTTCCAACAATATTTGGGCACACGTTTGAATTTTAGTACGGCTTATCATCCTCAGACTGACGGTCAGAGTGAGCGTACTATTCAAACATTGGAAGACATGCTACGCGCATGTGCGATCGATTTGGGAGGTAGCTGGGATAAGAACCTACCATTGATCGAATTCTCCTACAACAATAGCTACCATACCAGCATAAAGGCTGCGCCTTTTGAGGCCTTATACGGTAGAAAGTGTAGATCGCCAGTTTGTTGGGCGGAAGTTGGAGAAGTCCAGTTATCAGGACCAGAGATCGTGTTCGAAACAACGGACAAGATTGTCCAGATTCGTAACAATCTCCAAGCTGCCCGGAATAGACAGAAGAGTTACGCGGATCCAAATCGGAAGGATTTTCACTTCGAAGTAGGCGACAAAGTCCTACTTAAAGTGTCACCCTGGAAATGAGTAATGCGGTTTGGTAAGAAAGGCAAACTAAGCCCGAGATACATAGGACCTTTCGAGGTTATCGAACGTGTCGGGTCAGTTGCCTATAAGTTGAACTTACCAGAAGAGCTCAGTGGAATTCACAATGTGTTCCACATCTGCAATCTAAAGAAGTGTTTCGCTGACGAATCACTGGTTATACCACATACAGATGTGCATATAGACGCGAGCTTAAAATTTATTGAAAAACCTTTGTCGATTGAAGATCGACAGGTAAGGAAGCTTCGAAGGAAGCATATACCTTTTGTAAAGGTCAAATGGGATACCCGTAGAGGTCCCGAATTCACGTGGGAGGTTGAATCCACGATGAAAGAAAAGTACCCTTACTTGTTTCAGTAAATCTCGGGTCGAGATTTATTTTAAGGGGGTGAGGATGTAACACCTCGAAAATTCGTGTTAAATAGAATAACGACATGTGTCATGAAAGACAAAAATCATTGTAAACCCGGAATTATTAAAGACGTATTGGCAGGATTTAAAAGTGGCGTCATGTTAAATTTTTACCTCTGAACGACCTCAGTTATAAATCCCAAGACCCAAGTTTTTATATAACAAACATCTATTAATTCTAAATTCAGAAACGGGTTCACAATAATGGACTTGCAAAAGCATGTTATGATCTCACGAAGAAATTGAATGGTAAACCGATGTGTTCGGGTCTTGTATATACATTCATTTGAAACAGTGGATAATGGTAGGGTATTATACAGGATCATACACTTTGTGAGGGTCCTAAGTTGATAATTGAGGTCTAAAAATCGTGCAAGTTGATTGCCCTTTCAAAACTTCAACAAACAACAACAATTCGCATCTGAAGAAGTCCTAGCGCACCGCTACAAGGATAGCGTAACGGTGCGCTACCAGTCAACATTGGCCAAAAGTTGTAGGCTAGCGCACCACTACAATTGTAGCGTAACGGTGCGCTAGCAGGTGCCCAGCATCAGAAAACCTTCTGCAGCCGGTTGTTCGCGTTTCTGACCGATCTAACTGGTTGTTTGCACTATTAGAAGACCCCTAAACGACCCTAGAGCATTAGGACACTTGTTGGATGATTGTGGTCAGCTCTAGAGTTAGTTGCCAACCCATCATGGTGAGTACTTTCACTATATAAGGCACTTCATGTTGCAAACATTCTTCACACTTGCATCTGATCATTTGGAGCATTTCTGGAGCTAAGGAACTCTCTCATTTGATCTTATTTCGTGCATTGGACTCTTGTAAGTCTGCTAGTTCTTGTTTAGTTGTGTTTAGCTTAGTTAATTAGCTAAAAGTCAAACCGTCGTAATTACGGTTTGACTTCGAGATTAGTCACTATTGGCTCAGGCTTATCTCGAATTAAAAGTAGTTATAGGATGGTATTTATGTGGGTAATAAAACCCCAAAAGGGTTTCCCCTGATCACCATCCTAACCAGGTCAAATGTCGGGTCAAACCTTTAATTAAAAAGTCAACATAATGTTTAAAATGTCATTTATGCATAATTAGCTATCTAGAACATATATAACCTGTTTGGTCATTGATATAACTTAGTAATAAGTGTAAGAACATGTCCAAACAGGTTCAACCCGACTATTTCCTGTTTAGACCCGGTTCGGAACCGAAAGTCGCATAGTTTGACTTTCACTTTGACTTTCAGTTCTGACCCGTTTAGGCATATTTTAGAAATGCCTCGGAGCTTTAATTGGACTAGGTTACATGTTAGAACAACCCTCTGTGATTATACACCTTGGTTCGTTAGTTATCCAATTAATATGCATGTTTCCGTTAATTTCTCATATGTTGACCGTTATGCCCTTATTACCTTAAAACGTGAATTATGAAAATGTAAAAGTGTAGAAACCTTTGTTACTGATATATAGACTTGTATGCGAAGTTAGACATCAGTTTGACTTATAAAATAAGAGTTATGCTCATTATCGCAAAACTAATGCTTTATGTTAATAAAATGGCGTAATTAGCGTAGAGCCTAGTTAAACATACTTTTTGGTATCAAAATCTTTTACCCACTTATATGATATATTATTTTGGGATTTTTAAAGATTTTTAATTAATTTTAGGCTGAGCATAACTCATAGTCGTAGGCTTAATTCGGTAATTGTCGGTTTTGCCCTTACGGGCCATAAAATGAGTTTTACACATCTAAACGACTCCAAACCTTTTACTACTGATTAGTTATGATAAATAAATTATTTTAAGCCTTCTGGAAATATAAAAATATCAGATTTAAGTATCGAACCCGGTAATGGCCTTTAATCGCCTAAATTAGCGTTCTTAACGCATAGTATGTTTTAAAATCATATTGGACATACCCGGGTTGATACCTACTGATATAAGAGGAAAATTATAATATATTAACAGTAAGCAAAGGTTGATAAACTCAGACTTCAGTTTTGAGCTTTTCGGCTTATGTGAAATTACCAAAATACCCCTACGGGGCCTAGTTTGGTTAAAAATGATAAGCTTCACATACATGCTTTAACCTACTGATGTAACTTAGCAAATTGAGTATAATTGCTGATTACATCAGACCTGTAACTCAGGTTGTCGCTTAAACCCTTTTATAAACCTTTAAATGACCAAACTACCCCTACGGGGCCTAGTTTGTGTCTAAACGCGTTTCGGGCATAACGAAAGACACCTTACTGATGTCACAACATAATTGAGACATAATTAACTTAGGAAACCTGTATATAGCTCTCATGACTACCCGTCACGCTTATTACGCGTACGGTTCGGTTTATGTGACAAGTTTACATAAATTAGCCGAAACGGGTCAAACCTTAACGGTTTTATCTCAAAATCCAGAATGTGAATAATAAACCCATATTAAACAAGTCTTCAAACTTGTCGGGTCTGAATCACATTCTATCCGGTCTTCGCTTAATCGTGCGTACGAACCGTATCTTGAAACTAGCCGGTCTAAGCTTAAGCTTAATAAAAGACCCGTTAGAATTCTAATAGGTTATATTAAACCTTCGTTCCAGATTAGGAGAAACAGTAAAAGCTACGTGCATTCTGCTTATTGTGATTTATACTTGCACCAGGTAAATACTTTTAACTTATTTTCCCTATACGGGCTTGGGTTACGGTATATAGCATACCGCTTGATCGAGCATCAAATCTCCACGCTTAGTGGGTAGTTGAATAATTTGATCGGCTCGTTTTAAACAGTCTTGTTTACTTTACAGCCTTTGGGGGGTTAATGACCATGTCCCGGATATCCTTGGCATCATCTTACGAGATGGCCGCGACCTGAGCACGGGGTGTAGGCGTACACCGTCCGTGTATAACTCAATGATGTGGTGTGTCTATTGATCTTTAACCCGGACTAGATCCGGGCGAGTGAACGCATAAGTAACATGTAATTCGTTCACAAGATTATAATATTAAATAATTCTCCCAAGTTAAATAAAAATGTTTATGCCATGTGCATCCAAACCAATTTTCAATCATTTTCCAAAATGAGTCAGTTGAATGTATTTACCAGTGTAAACTGACGTATTTTCCCAAAAAGACTGAATGCAGGTACTAAGCGAAATTGGCTGGATTGTCTCCTAAGCATCAATAAAAGTCTCGCAAGCTTAGGATGCCAGAAGTCTGTTGAACCATTAAATGTTATTTTGTTTCGATCCGTTCTGTGGATAAACACCGGATATTGTGACTTTGATTACAATAAATAAATTCGGTTGTATCTTATTTTTAAATTGCTTCCGCTGTGCATTATTATATTGTGTTGTTTGACTATTACGTTGCCAACCACGTCACGATACTCCCCCACCGGGCCCACCGGTGACACGTGGAAATCGGGGTGTGACAATGTCTATGGCTTCAAAGTACTGCTCAATTTCCCAAATGAAGTCGTCAACGGCTCGTGCCTCCCGTTTTCCAACAAACGGAGATGGCTTTGGGACTTCGGACTTTGAAGAAATGATTGTGTCGCCTCGGTTTGCTAGTGCTTGTTTGCAAATGTTTAGCTCCATTTGCAACTCATTGAATTTTTCAGCAAACTTGCTTTCTATATTGCTCTGTACTTGCCCCAGCTCCTTCATAAACATCTCTTTTAATTCAGCTTTCATGACCTGCATAGCAAGTTTGATGCCATCTCTTAACTCGCCGAGCTCGCTACCTACTTGTTCCAGCGACTCGTTAGTGTTTGTCTGGAAGATATCGACTTCAGCCTTGAATTCTTCAACTTGTGTCTTGAATTCAGCTATCGATGTCTCCACGTCTTCCACGCGTTTGTCTAAGCTTGCGACCAAGTCCTTGGACATGTCTCGATTCCTTCTTCCTCCTTTGCGAGTGTCATCACGCCCACGGGTCTCTTCTCCAGTAGCCGTGGTTGTAAGTTGAGTCTTATCATCAGCCATCTTGGATGGATCGAAACGTTGCTCTGATACCACTTTGTCACGGGGTTACTTTTCGACCCCCGTGTGGCGTCCCCAAGTCCCCGGGGACAAGCCAATCCATCCCGCTTCTTTGTGTGGGTCACTGGTTTCGTCCTGCCTTGGACTCATCAGGAGAGCGGCGCCAGCTCTTGACCAGTGGTGCGTTCGTCGTTTGCACGACTAGGCACGTACACCTCTTCATTGACACTGACTCCGTCCCCTGATAAAGTCCAAGACTAGCCAGTAACCCAAGCGTTCAAGCACAACCCATAGCATCGCGATCTTCAAACATTTGGCCCGTGACACTCTCCCACCACCATTTCATGCACGTCCTCGTGCATGCTCGCCGTCCCATACCAGCTCGCATACTTGACAATGCATGATCCCCTTATGTTGAGCATGATTCACTTTGGGAGGGCAGGACACCCGAAAGCACAGCAACAATGATATTCTGTCGTGCATGCTCAATATAGTACGTCAGTTTTGGTTATAAGTGACGCTGACGTCCGCCGCATCGGATTAGGTGCCGATGATTCACCTTGTTTCAGGAATACAGGGACCTGAATAATTGTAGCAGCTTTCACAAAACTCCCTTTTTACGGCGCTGCTTGAACCGTAGATTTTTTAACATAACACGGAGGGCTTCACTGCAACTATACTTGAGTGGCTCTCATGATCCCATACTCGCGGAGTACAAAGACCTTTGCCGAAGCAAACCCATATTTGGTCTTCTCCCACCACCATTGCGCAACCATACTCTAAATGTTAAGCTCATTTGGTTAAGAGTCACGTTCCAACGTATCCGCGAATCGTTCTGCTCTGATACCAAGTTGTCACGGGGTTACTTTTCGACCCCCGTGTGGCGTCCCCAAGTCCCCGGGGACAAGCCAATCCATCCCGCTTCTTTGTGTGGGTCACTGGTTTCGTCCTGCCTTGGACTCATCAAGAGAGCGGCGCCAGCTCTCGACTAGTGGTGCGTTCGTCGTTTGCACGACTAGGCACGTACACCTCTTCATTGACACTGACTCTGTCCCCTGATAAAGTCCAGGACTAGCCAGTAACCCAAGCGTTCAAGCACAGCCCATAGCATCGCGATCTTCAAACATTTGGCCCGTGACAAATAGCATGCATAAGTCAATAAACAATATTTATTTGTTTTAACTTTTTTTTGCACTTTGTTTATTTATTATTTACCTCTACAAAATATTCGTTGAAAATGATATGAACGCTAGGGATGAGCAAATGGTACCCGGTACTGGTACCGAATTTACCAGTCGGGTACATTTTTGATACCGATTCGGTACCGACTTTTGACATTTTCGATACCGGTACGGTACTGGTTTGGTACGGGTATTTACCGGTTTTTACCCTCAAATACCGGTACCATACCGAACCGGGTATATTCGGTACCGGTACCTAGTTTTGGGGATTTTCGGTTCCGGTACCGGTCGGTACCAAACTCATCCCTAATGAACGCACATTTTTCACAAATTGTATTATTTCATTTTCTGTTACCTTTTCTATTATCCCTTCGCGTATGTATAATACCAAATTCATTCAATTAATAAGATGATAGAATATAAGAAAAAAAAAGTTATTCAATATTTTAGTTATCTTTAGTACTTGGTAGTTTTTTTTAACTAAACAAAAAAGTTTAGAGTGAAAATAATACAGGAAATTAAATATATTAAAATAGTTTTTTTAATATATGGTTTAATATGTTGTCTTTTTTTAAATGTAAAGAATATTATATAAACATGAAGTAAATATGAATGTTTTATGAATATGATTATGCGAATATACGAATAAGAAAGTTTTAAAACTTTAATTATATAAAATTAAAGATAGTGATCTTAGATACGATTTATTCTAAAGCCTAGGATTTCTTATATTGAAAAGTCATATAAGACTATTGTTTAATATATATACTAGGTTATAACCCCGTGTATTACACGGGTTAAGTAAAGGAAAAATCAAATAGTTAAAAACAAAGATTTAACAATGATAAAACATATTTTTAAGACGTTTTTCTGATATTCAAACAAAATTTTGTGTCATGTATGATCAAAACTTGTGATGTTTGTCAAGTTTATAAATATGAAAGCATTTGAACCATCGAATAGAAAACAAACTGTATCATCGACTTTCTCACGAGTTTTAACAGTCATGTGAACATACATTTTATAACCCAAGTTTTATTTACATAATAGTGGTCTTAATTTATTAGTTCTAAAAAATGTTGAAATGTCCAAATTAGACATATAGCAATTAGCCAATTAGATAAACTTATAGGTACAAATTAATATTTAAATTAATTAGATAAGTATAAATTATCGGTAATTATTAAATTATATAACTTTAAAATTTAAATATCTGAACGTAAGTTGCATTTGTGGATAGGTTTATTAGTATTATAAACGTAGTTATTATTTTTCTTGCATTTTAAATAGTTGTTTGTGTTTTATTAATTTGAAATACTACGTCATATTTTCTACTCATTTCAAGAAAGATCACACATGGTAAACATCATACGAATAATTAAATTAAGCTTAAAATAATAGTGTTTATTTCTATCATGTGATCAGTGCAAGCATAGTAAAATTTCCCATGTATTAGAATATTAAGACCATCCGTCGTCGTCAAATTTTGGGCGTTTTTGTTGAATTCCACACCCCAAAACGCCCCCAAGCCCGCTCCCTGGGCGTTTAAAAAAAATCATTGTGGCATTGTTTTTTCCACACCGTGTTCAAAAGATTTGGCCAATAACTGCTGTTCTACTTTTTCTTTGTCCAATAAAGGTTTTTGATGTTTTTTTATTTAATTTTATTTACACCCCTTTTTTAACATAATGTCCATATCCTCACTATACCCAGTTTAGAAAAATGCCCCATAATGCCCCATTGCTGACTGGACTGTCATATAACGCACAACTAGGGGTGAGCATGGTGCGGTTTGGTGCGGTTTTAGCATAAAACCGCAACTCATACCGCGAGGTGCGGTTTTTATTTTTTTAAAACCACATGTTGCGGTTTTTTTGCGGTACGGTTTTTGCGGTTTATTTGCGGTTGCGGTTCGGTTTCGGTGCGGTTTCGGTTTTAATAGTTGAATACATCTAAAAAAACTCTCAGCAATACTTGAATACATCAAAAAAAAAACTCTCGGTTTTAATACTGGAATACATCTAATACTTGATGGTAATTAGAATATAATTTTTGCAAGAGCAATGTGAAGAGCATATGTATGGGCTAGAGGACATCAATCAAAACAAGAGTTTGTACTAGAAACATGTCTAGAATAATAGTTGCTATGTGAAACGGTGAAAGCTTAATCACATAGTCGTATCCATATAAAAACGTAATATTGTTTCCAACTCATTCTTGTTTCCAACTTTCAATCTTTCCAACTTTCAATGTTTCCAACTATCATTTGCCATTAGTGTTTCCTAGATAGAAAAAAAAAACAAAAAATATATGTTAGTAGGTATTTGAAATATAAACTCACACATGTAAAGAAAACCTTACCAATTTTTAAACCCGCCATCCTCTTATTAAATTCATCTATGTCTTTATTCTTCATAGAACATCCGAGCTCAAGATCAACCCTTGTACACCTTATCCAATCTTGTGCACAAATCAAAGTATATTTAAATCTTTAAGTATATTATATATAATATATATATATATATATATATATAATAATTTTGCGGTGCGGTTTCGGTTTTTTGGTGCGGTTTTTAAAGCTAAAACCGAACCGCACCATACCTTTTTCGGTTTCGGTTTTTGCGGTTTTTGTGTCGGTTGCGGTTTTGCGGTTTCGGTTTTTACGGTTTTTGGTGCGGTTTCGGTTTTCGGTTCGGTTTTTGCTCACCGCTACGCACAACACCCATGGATAGAGGCATTATTCATGTGTACCATAACTCACCGCAAGGAGCTCCTAAAAATCATCTTCCATCCTCTTTTCATAGAATCAAGACATCATCTCGTCCCATTTAATGAAGCAAACTGTAAAATTTCGGTCAAACTACTTTTAGTTATAATATAATAATTAATTTTTTTAATTATAATATAATGATTAAATTGAATTTAGACCGGTACGAAAATATTTCTTTTGATATTTCTTAAATATTTAAAATATATATTAAATTTAATAATTTAAATTAAATAATAATTATCTATAATTAAGAATGGTCTAGAATAATTACAAGTGTCCCCAAAGTGGTTTCTTTTATTATATAGTATAGATTTTTTTAATTCAACCCGTGTAATATACGGGTTTGTAACCCTAATAATTATATATATATATACACACACACATACACGCGCAAACAAGTCGCACGGAGCACCTAAGGGCTCTTGAATTCTCAGACCCTAGGTAAAAGAAAATTTTAAGAATCTATTTTTACTAGCCGTACAAGGGCCCTCGAATTCTCATAGATGGATCTAGGTAAAAGTTTTTTAGGATAACCCTTAAAGTTTTGTTCTGGTTCCGCCACTTATTTACATCCAATATCAAGAGTTCAAAACATGACAAACAATAAATAGATTACTTTTAACTTTTTGTTAATAAAGATATAATAGATTATTTGAAGAGTTGACCGATAGCATAAATCACCAAAAAGAAAAGTAATTTAATATCAATACACACCGGAATTTAATATCAATACACACCGGAATGGAATGGACTATTGCGAAGAAATGAAAAAACAATGTTTTTGGTTGTTTAAGGTAATAGAAGCACCCATAACATAAAACATTCTATTCTCTCAAATTCATTTCATCCACTACCCTTGTTTTTTTTTTCTTCATTTTATTCCGTCTCTCGCTCTTCATCACTAACACCGCCACCCAGCGCTGCCGCCACTACCTGTCATCGCCGCCACCGACCACTTGCGCCGCCACCGACCACTTGCGCCACCATCGACCACCCACCGCTGCCGCCACCCTCCGCCTTCGACCACCGCCGCCACCCTCCGCCTTCGACCACCGCCGCCACCGCCCATCACCGCCGCCATCCATTGCCACCACCACCACCGATCGCCGATTTTATTACTTTGTCTTTTCCTGCCTACCAAACAACACAAGATAATGATTCATCTCATTCACATATATGATAACCAAACAAGACCATTGAATGGTAATGATCTATTTCATTTCTTTGCCCATTTTATTCCCTCGTCATTTCCATTACCCCGTACAACAAAAAAAAAACAGACCTAGTAGTAAACTGCAAGATGCCAAAATGACAACTTCATATATAAGCCTTTAAATGAACCGAACGAACACAAACATAGGCATGTTCATGTTCGTTCATTTAACTTTAACCGAACACGAACACAAACATATAATCGAACACATTTTTATGTTCGTGTTTGTTCATTAAGAAATCGGATATGTTCGTGTTCGTTTATGTTCGTTCGTTTAAAGCCTAAATGGACAGTTCACGAACATAAACGAACATAAACAAAAAAAACTAAACATAAACGAACGTTCACGAACATAAATTTATATAAAAATAACTATTTATGTATTTACTAATATATATATATATATATAAGTAGTTAGAAAACCTAATATTTATATAAATATAACTAGAGTTAATTGCCAAAATCGTCCCTGAGGTTTGGGCACATTTGCCATTTTCATCCAAAATGACACTTTTGTACCAAATTGCCCCAAACGTTTGTAACTTTTTGCCATTTTCATCCAAACCACTAACTTAGTTTATTTTTTCTATTAAGTTGAGGATATTTGAATGAAACTGGCAAATATAAAACCCCAGGGATGATTTTGGCAATTTACTTAAACCCTTTTTAATTTCTTTTATTTACTTATTTTTGTTACATATATAACAAAAAAGAATATACATGGAGTTTTTAGAAAAAAAAAAATTAATAGTTTTGTCACATAATTTTTATAAATTTTCATCCAAATCACTAACTCAATTTATTTTTTCTGTTAAGGTGAATGATGTTTTAAATTTTATAAATTAAGACAGAAATTAATTTACAGCTTCTTTATATAAATCAGTTTTATAAAGAGAAAACATCATTGGTGTGCAACAAATAACAATCGATTACAACTTTTAGTATTTATCAGTTGTAGAGATAGAAAAAAATTGTAAAACGTTACATATTTTTTAAATGTATTGAGTACCTAAGAAATATGTTAGTAGAAATAAAACATTTATAATTAAGATTATGATGGTAACTAACTAATACTTATTCTGAGTGGCTTGAGTAAAGAAACTTTTGGTTCATAGCATTATAATTACAATTTGGTGGGTAATTTTAAGGTTTGTTAATGATACGTTGTTTGATAGGGGGGGGGGGGGACTGACTTCTGTTTTTCCTTATGAGCGAATTTAAAAGAGTAGAAGATGAATTATAAACTTGGTACATATGATAAGATTTTTTATTTGACATTTTTCAATAAGGTCACCAACATTTTAGTTTTATAAAATTTAGAGGTTTAAGTAGATTTTATTTTTATAAAACTGGTCTATATAAAAAATTAGAAATTAATTTATGTCTTAGTTTATAAACATCCTTCGCCTTAATAGAAAAATTAACTTAGTTAGTGGTTGGATGAAAATTTATAAAAATTATGTGACAAATCTATTATTTTTTTCATATAAAAATTGCATGTATATTCTTTTTTATTATATATGTAACAAAATTAATTAAATAAAAGAAATTTAAAAGAATTTGAGTAAATTGCCAAAATCGTCCTTGTGGTTTTGTATTTGCCAGTTTTATCCAAATATCCTCAACTTAACAGAAAAAATAAACTAAGTTAGTGGTTTGGATGAAAATGGCAAAAAGTTACAAATGTTGGGGGTAATTTGGTACAAAAGTGTCATTTTGGACGAAAATGGCAAACCTGCCCAAACCTTAGGGACGATTTTGGCAATTAACTCATATAACTATTTATATATTTACTAAAATTTAAACGAACGTTCACGAACATAAATGAACGAACATAAATGAATGTTCACGAACATAAATAAATGGACACAAGGTGTGTTCATGAACAAAATTTTTTGTTCGTATTCGTTCATTTATTAAATAAACGAACATAAACGAACTTCCCACCGAACAAGTTCTTGAACAGTTCATGAAAGTTAGGTTCATTTACAGGCCTATTCATATAAATCGAATTTTTACAGGCCTATTCATATAAATCGAATTTAATAAATTTGATCAATTGCTTACAAGAACAAACACTAACATCAATAGAATCGTCGGAATTTAAACAAAACAATATACAACTTGAAGTAGTGAATCAGTTGGTCTTAGCTCATCTGGCCGCTGTAACAATCGTGTTCTTACCTTCTTATTACAACTTTCTCTCTCATTGGAAACCATCTTTGGACATCTGAATCGCCCTGTGGTTAATCAAGCTGTGTATATAGAATTTGAATCGCTTGCTTGACTGAGTTTTGTATAACTAAAAAACACCAATAAAATGACACAAGAAAGGCGGTTGTTACACAATCGAACCTGAGTTTCTTATGTAGAAAAAAAGCAACTTATCCACCGCATTAAGCTACAGATTTGGACTAAGGGGCCGACAATACAGTTAAAAAACATATGGGTAAACCGAGTGAAAGAAACATGGGAAAACATCGATTTATGTCGTCGCCCAAGATAACTGGTAAAAGAAAGGAACCGTGATGTCTCTTGTTAGACTCCACGGTTTATCAAGGGCAAAAACACGAGACGGAGTCAAACTACTAATACTTGACAACGGCAAACCTACAGATAAAACAACTAATGTGGTTTATAAAGGGATTTTCAATGAATTGTGATCGTTGCATATTCATGTATATTCATGTATTTCAATTTGTCGTTCTACTCTAATATATCCGTTTTTGTTTTAACGTGTATAAAATCATAATATTTATGTCAATGGTGATAATGAAGATATTTTCTTTTAGCAACCCGTGAAATTCACGGGTTCTTAAACTAGTAAACAAATATTAAAAAAGATCACTATATTTACTTTTAATTGGTTCAATATGTTTTAATGCTTGAAGTTACAACCATTTTAAAAGGCTCAAAAATAAAACACAAACTAAATAACTAATTGTCAAGCAAATAACTTAGTTTTAAAAGGCAAAAATTTCAAAAACTCAAATTAAATATTATACACCAATCGATTTAGGGGGTAGGGCACCGGGGTTTTTTTTTTCTCGCCAAGGGCCCAACTTTTTATCAACATTCACAGAGATGGGACTGGATGGTGGATTACTCGATTTTTTTTATTTTTGCTTCTTCCATCTAATAAGTAACTGCCTTGTGTGTTGTGCCTTTGTCATTTCAAACACAACAATATCATCCTTTTGAACTATGTCGCACACCAGTCACCACCAGATAAAATTATTAAGGTCACATTATCTTTCTCTGTTATTTTTCTTTTTAACTAGGAGATGTTTAAAGGGTCAAATTATCAATAGACAACTCCTTAGAGTTGGTTCATTATGAACTTTCATCCATCGGAGGGTAGCCAGAAGGTCAATGGAACCTCCGAACACCGGACTCCCTAGGTTTTTAGCCTTGAGCCGTCGCCCACCCGACCCATGCTCATGGTCGGCCCTGTATAACAACCCAAATATTTATATCGAATCCTAACGTGACATGTGTCCAAAAACTTTCCATATAAACCAAATATGCTGATAGAGATGGACAAAAATGATAAAAAGGGCGAATATCAAAGTTGAGGGGCTGAAAATGTGAAAGGGGCAAAATTTTGGCCGCTAGCAGTCTTGCGGTCCGCAAGAGGGTATGGATGTTTAGGCACATGTGGTCCTTGCGGACCGTAAAGCTTAACCCCTTGCAGTTCGCCTCAATCCTTGATCAAGTATAAATAGGCTTGTTAGTTCACTTGTTTCTTCTCAGCCTTGTGCCACCTCTCTTCGAAACCTTGCCACTTCTAACTTCCTTTGAACATCTGTGCTGCAACTAATCACACCCTAAACCAATGTTTTAAAAATCGGTAAATACCGGCCGGTTATACCAGTATTATCGTTTCCAGATGTAAATCCGGTACGAAACATGTCGCAACCCCTGACCCCTGCCCCAGGAGGCGGGCGGCCGCGAGCTCGCAAAGCTG